>JAEIFU010000359.1:0-148980 GCA_018904235.1 Lordiphosa stackelbergi
TTTGTATATTGTTAAAATGCAAATGCAGAAGCAACTCAATGATGACATGAATTTGCATTTTCAGAGATGACGCTCGCTTTTTTGAAAATGTGCTTCCGTGAGGAAGCCATATTAAATAAATAATGTTAATTATTTATTTGTTTAGTAACAAATGGCAATTTTTGGTTGTGGTTCAAAACTTCTAGTCATAGATCTTCTGGACCTAAAGGGGGCGTATGTAGTCAGGTAAAGCTGCTTATCGGTTAAACTTGGCGAACTCAGCGTGATCCTGGCTTACTGCGTCTCGAGTCGACTCACATCTGCTCGTTGTGATTACCGGTAACAGAGTGATGCATACGCAACGCTGCTGGCTAACGTGATCGGCGGGCCGGCGAAGGTACAATATATATTGTTAGTGAGCCGGGTTTGAGTACCCACTACCGTAAGAAATCTCCACCAATGAAAATTGCATCAACAATGCCTCGGATACGGACCCCCTCTGACGACGACCCCCGCAAACGTATTAAGGACCACGTTTTGAGGATATGCACCTAGAATGTCCGCACCCTCAACAGAGCTGGTGCTGATCTTGGTGGATCTCTGGTGAATGCTCTCAAGAAATATCCATCGGACGTTGCCGCACTTTAGGAAATGCGATGGATTGGACAAGGGAGCAAGTTGATAACACCACCAAAAGAGGAAACGGATCAGAAAACACTCCCCTGGGAGATCTACTACAGCACGAGCTTAGATGCGGATTCGTAAATCGGAAAAACTGTAGCAGGCTTAAGGCAAAATATTTATAGTCTTATCTATGAAAGCTTAACATGTCAGCGTTCTCAAAATTGGACAATAGGCATTTGTTTCTGGTCTGATGCGCGGCTTCGTAGTCAGTGAAAACCTAGCTGGCTTAAGGAAAAATATTTTAATAATAGTTTTATCATTACAAGCTAGCATAAGACGTTTACACGTTTCAAATTGGTTGGCCATTGTTTCTGGTCTAATGGTGACAAAGTTGTCCACAGTCAGTAACTCCGTCGTTACCGCTAAATCCAGTCTCCAGCAGAAGTCGAAATCTGACCTTGCAAGAGAGGCAATGTCAGCCTTCCAATGAACAACGACTGCAGCCGATGGCGCCAGCAGAGAAGGGAATAGGGCTAAGCTTTAGGTTTAAGAAGCTTTGACTTTAGTTTGATTTTGATTCTGACAACGCACAGACGATTCTGTCAAATAAATAAATTATAATCCAAATCAGCTGCAAACGCACCATCGGTTATATCATTTCATTACCCGAAACAGCAACTAAACATTATTGGCACACGCGCCAACAGAAGACAAGAAATAATCCCGATCAAGATCAACGAGTCGTAGTGCCTGGAACAACTATACGAGCGCTGCCCCGATCACGACATAAAGATCGTGCTACGCGATTTTAACGCGAAAATCGGGAGAGAAGGAGTTTTTGGTCCGATATTCGGCTGATTTAGCCTTTATAAAACCTGGAAGTCCCCCGATCAACGAACACGAAATCAGATTGAACACTTTGTAATCGACGGAAAGTCATCATTGAGTGGGACAGACGGGCGCGCCGGGGCACGAGGACAAGGAGAAATGGGCTGGCGCCCCCAAAGCAGCCGAGCGACGCGCAGTGTGCTTTATATCCCACACGCTCACGTCAGCGCAACCGCGAAAAACCCCAAGCCCAAAAGCCGCTGAAAACGGAACCCCGAAAAACACACAGACCAACTTCCCCAAGGGACCAGGGGAATCCCGCCATATCCTATGGGGTGGAATGGTGGAATCAAATATGAAAATTTGGGTGGAGGGAGCAGTCAGGGGAAAGGGAAAAAGGAGAAAGAGAAGGGAGGGAAAAAAAATAGAGGGAAGCTAACTTCGGCTGTACCGAAGTTTATATACCCTTGGAGCATGATATATGCTGCCAGTTTTTTATATGGAGATACGATATATTCATCAAAAAAGTTTTTCTCACTAGAACTACATTTGGACCGATCGTTCCTATGGCAGCTATATGCTATAGTCATCCGATTTAAATCAAACTTGACAAAATTGTGTGGTAGTATATAATATAGATCTGTACAAAGTGGGAGCGATAGCATTGAAAACAAAAAGTTTTTCTCACTAAGACTTTTTTCAGACCTATCTTTTGTATGGCAGCTATACTATATAGTTGCCCGATTTGCATAAAACTTGCTGAAATTATGTGAAAGCATAAAAACTCATAAATACGGGGTTGGGAGCGATAGCATTGAAAACAAAAAAGTTTTTCTCACTGAGACTTTTTTTCAGACCTATCTTTTTGTATGGCAGCTATACTATATAGTTGCCCGATTTGCATAAAACTTGCTGAAATTATGTGAAAGCATAGAAAACTTATAAATACGGGGGTTGGGAGCGATAGCATTGAAAACAAAAAAGTTTTTCTCACTAAAACTACTTTTTAACCGATCGTTCCTATGGCAGCTATATGCTATAGTCATCCGATCCGGCCGGTTCCGACAAATGTGCAGCGTATTTATTCCCAAAAGACTTCGTGCAAAGTTTGGTTGAGATAGCTTTAAAACTGACGGAGGGAGATAGCATAGAAACAGACGGACAGCGGACGGACAGACGGGACGGACGGACCGACGGACAGACGGACATGGCTATATCAACTCAGCTCGTCATGCTGATCAAGAATATATATACTTTATGTGGTCGGAGATGCTTCCTTCTATGCGTTACAAACATCCGGACAATTTTTAATATACCCTCTCAAGGGTATAAAAATAGAGGGATCTATTTTCCCCTCCCCCAAAGTTTATATACATTATTATCTTATCTATCCCCTTCTTTTTTTTTTTGCTAATAAATGATATTTTTCTAATTTTTTTAAAAATTTTTAAATTTTTTTTATAAAAAATATTTTTTTTAATTTTATTATGTTAATTTTAAAAAAAAAAAATTTTTTTTTCCAAAAAATATTTTTTTTCCCATAATTTTTTTTGGTTTTTTTTTTTTTTATTATATTTTTTTTTTAATTTTTTTTTTATGTGTTGGCATATCATATTAATCAGTAACGAGTTTGGGAGCGATAGCATTGAAAACAAAAAGTTTTCCACATTAAAATTTTTTAAAAAAATTTTACAAAAGTTTGGTTACGATAGCTTTAAAACTGACGGAGGAGATAGCATACAAAGAAACGAACAGACGGACGGACAGGACAGGGCTTTATCAACTCAGCTCGTCATGCTGATTAAGAATATATATACTTTATGTGGTCGGAGATGCTTCCTTCTATGCGTTACAAACATCCGGACAATTTTAATATTCCCTCTCAAGGGTATAAAAGAGTGAGCAGGTCTGTTTGGGAATCTGGTCACAGATCTGCAATTGGCGCTTAACAAATGGAGAAGGTTGCTTCTCCAATCTGCTGGGAGGCGTGCCGAACTTGATACCGCCTCTAGAGAAGTAGCGATGCCACCAATCGACAAGCATAGAGAACGTCTAAAACTTATAAGCACACTTTTTGCCCAGTGTGGCTCTAACCCAGGAAATCCACCACAGACCAGATATTCGCATAACGTCAAAGCCTGAGAAGACCTGAGAGAAACATCGAAAATCACCATCATTTTGTCGATTAGAAGGCCGCCTTCGACTCACCGATAAGGTTTTTTGAGACGCTGTCTACCTTTGGTATACCAGCAAAGTACGTTCGACTTTGAATAATGGCGTTGAGAATCACTCGAGGCATCGTCAAAATAGGAACAAACCTCTCCGAGCCTTTTGATACCAAAAGAGGTTTTAGGCAGGGTGATACTTTATCGTGTGACTTCTTTAATCTGCTGATGGATGCTCCAGTTCCCAAATGCCAATAGATCGGGCACCATCTTTAATAAAGATGTAATGCTACTCGCATACGCCGATGATATTGACATTATCGGCCAAACCGAACGGGCGGTAAAAATGGCGTTTTCAGAGATTGAGAGGCAGTCTGAACTGATGGGCTTAGTGGTAAACGAGGACAAGACAAAGTACCTAGTACTCTCAAATCTGTTACAATGGAAGAGTACAACTTTAAAGTTGTAGAGAATTTTATTCTACCTCGGAACGATGATAACCAGTGTCAACAACATCAGCCTGGAAATCTGAAGAAGAATCACGCTCGCAAACCGATGCTACTACGGGCTCAGTAGGGAGTTCAAAAGCAGGGACCTCGCTCGAAGAACGAAAATAGCCCTATACAACTCTCTTATCATCTTATAGCATGGGCAATATCATCAGCGGAAGAAGTGGCGATAAGCGTGTTCGAGCGAAAAATTCTTTAGGATTTATGGACCTTTGAAAGTTGGAGAGGACCGAGAGGAACGAGAAGGCCAAGCAAACTTCGTCTTTGCCGAAGTTTTTATACCCCTGCAAATGTTTTAATACATCAGAGATTTTGAGAACGCCAGCATTACAACAAACAATTTTTTAAATAAAACCTACTTTTCGACCGATAGTTCCTATGGCAGCTATAAGATATAGTCATCCGATTTTGGAATGGGTCTTTTTGGCTGTAAACTAGTGTTATCGATTTCGCGATAAAGTATTTTCATTTTTATATGCATATGGGGCAGTGGCAGGCTTTTGCTGCACGGATTGGTACGTCGAAGATCCAGACAAAGATTGTACAAATCTTCCTTATATAATCGAGTGCTCTGCTGCTGGGCAGGTTATAAGATTTTACAATGTTTTTATACCCGTTACTCGTAAAGTAAAAAGGGTATACTAAAGTCGTGCAAATGTGTGTAACAGGCAGAAGGAATCATTTCCGACCATATAAAGTATATATATTCTTGATCAGCATCAACAGCCGAGTCGATTTAGCCTTGTCCGTTTTTCCGTCTGTCCGTCCGTCAGTTTTAATGATAGACGATTCGTAGCTTCTAGAGATAGTTAGTAATTAGCAAACTGAAGAAATAATAAAGATCAGATGAACGGTTCTCAAGTTATGAACAAAAAAGTGAACCAAGCCCACCACGCTACCACCCCTCCCACCATAAAAAATGTTGCATACTTTTTGGATGACCACACTAAGGAACGCGGGAACACTGTTAAACATGTTTTTTCATGAGTAACGGGTATATCTAAGTCGGTTAGAGCCGACTTTAACTTACGCTCTCGTTTTAGTTCAAATTAGTCAGCTCAAATTTCCAATGACTCCAAACAGATCAAACTCAAAACAGATCAAGCTCCAAACAGATCAAGCTCAAACAGAACAAGCTCCCAACAGATCAAGCTCCAGTGGTTCTACAGATCGAATCAAGTCAAACATTGAGCCCATCTAAAAAAATTTTTTATTTTAATCGTAACCAAAAACCCGATATTAACCCAAACATTTGTTTCTGTTTTCTTAACCTATAATGTAAGTAAGGACAACGAAAATACGGTTAGATAAAACAATATTCGAATACTGATACGGTTTTTTAAACTACTAATTTGGGATAAAAATACGGATTCGGTTACTATTTTAATCTATGATAGAAATTATTTTTCCATAAAACAATTATAAAAATGTTTCTTAACTAGAATTAGAAGTAGAATTTCAGTTTTTGTTTATTTTATGATCCGACAACGCCTACATCCCCCTCCCCCAAACATTGTATCTAAAATTATTTGGAAAATTCACAATAAATATGTTTTTTTCGTCAGAATTGATTTGTTGTGTGCATTTTTACTTAATGAAAAAATTGGTTACACTATGTCACAAAATTTGTAAAGTTTTTGTATCCGGCACTTTTAGCAATTGAACTGTATGTAAGATTTAACGCTGAATTCAAATCTGCTCTCAGATATGTCAAAAGTAGAACGGTTTTTGAGATATAGCTTTAGTGTTTTGAAAAAAGGTAGGTCTACTAAAATGCCATTTCTTTGGTTTTAGTCAACCGATACATATAAACTGAAACAAAAATTAAAGATAACGAGAAAGGCAAAGCTAACTTCGTCTGTACCGAAGTTTTGATACACTTGAAATAGCTTGTCTCAACGGTTAGCGACTTCGACCAAACTTCGCAGATCAGCTTAAAAACATTACATATTACCCATGACCGTGTTTAAGAGCAGTTATATTGAGAGCAAAACAGTTTTTCTCACTAAAATCCATTTTCCGACCGAACATTTGTATGGCAGCTACAAGAAGTAGTTATCCGATCCGGTCGGTTCCGACATATTAGCAGCGTGCAGTAAAAAGAAGACTCTGTGCAAAGTTTCAGCTCGATAGCTCCAAAACTGAGGGACTAGTTCGCGAAGAAACAGACAGACGGACAGACGGACGGACAAAGCTTAATCGACTCAGCTCGTCATGCTGATCAAGAATATATATACTTTATGTGGTCGGAGATGATTCCTTCTATGCGTTGCACACTTCTGGGCAAAATTATAATACACTTTTCAAGTGTATAATAAAATTATTTCTAAAACAACCCACAGATGTTTAAAATCCAATCATAAATGATGAAGTAATTTCACTTCAAAGTTGGATTTTTTGAAAAATTTTGATGATTCTTAATTTTTGCTGCCTTTCATTAAGTTTTTTTCAATCTTACCATAACAATTGCTCAGGTCTCAGATATTGACAGGATGGGGTAATCTCTTACGAACATTTTCAAAATCGGATGAAAAATAAACGCTATATTCACAGTTAAGTAAACATACCTCTTCTGGAGAGTATTATTTATTGTTGTTTTGCATGCAAAAAACAGTGACTAAAACAGTGACAAAACAGTGACTAAAACAGTGACCAAAACAGTGACTAAAACAGTGACCAAACAGTGACTAAAACAGTGACCAAAACAGTGACTAAAACAGTGACCAAACACTGACTAAATCAGTGACTAAAACAGTGCCTATCCATCGTAAAGAGCTTCGTTCGTATCGTGTGTTCTACGACGCCCACTCTTTTTTATCCAAAATTTTACGAACGTCAACATGAGTTGCTCAAAGCGAACATTTCACTGCAAAAATGATCCAAGCAAGTTTTGCTTTATCTGTGGAGGATTTTCATTCGCGAACAGAGAATTTTTTCGGAGCAATTGCAAAATATTTTTCTTTTTATATTTTGGCAAGAAACTCGACTATTGCTTGTTCTTGTTGCAAGAAACACACAGTCTGCACAAAAAACAAAAGCGGTCTACATCATTTGAGTACTTTTATCCAACTTTGAGCTGAAATAAAAACTCCTAATTTTTTTTTTATTTCCTTGATATCTATACACAATTTGTGCCAATATCGCTCCTAGGAGGAGCATAGGGCGAAAACAAAGTTCTTTCAACGATTTCTGTCTGCTGCCAGGTGTCTTAGTTCGTTCCAACTCAGTCTGATTTCTGCATCCAAGTCTGCCGGGGTCGACCTCTCTGCCGGCTGCCTTGTGGGTTCCATTGTAGAGCCATCTTCGCGATGTTTTCATCTTCCCTTCGTAAGGTGTGTCCAATCCAGTTCCATTTACGTCTCTTTACCTCAATCGCGATGGGATCGTTTCCAGAATACTCCAGGAGGTTTTCATTTGTGATTGTGAGAGGCCAGAATATACGGCAAATTATTCTCAAACACTTATTCACAAAAGTTTGTAGTTTTCCGCTTATATAATCGGAGACCAGCCAGGTCTCTGAGCCATATAGTAGCACCGACTTTACGCTGGTATTAAAGATGCGCAGTTTCGTTTTCAGCGATATGGAACGGGAGTGCCACACCCGGTGTAGCTTTCGAAAGGCGTTTCTAGCTTTGGAAATACGTGCTTCCACATCTATCATTGCACCGCCATCTTTCGCAATGACACTTCCCAGGTAGCAGAATTTTTCAACATCCTCAATGTTAACGAGATTGCCATTAACTGCCACGTTTAGGGGGTCGTATTGGGGTTTGCGTCCGCATCAGCTTAGTTTTAGAGCAAACAATTTTTTCTACTACCACCCCATCGGAATTGAATCAGCTGTTTGTGCCTGTCAAGTTAGCGGCACTACGAGATTTCCGATGGGTATGAACGGAAATTTTAGTTTGTCTGAGTTCGACCGAGCGTAGGAGGCCAGTCGGAATTTTACGAAAGCTTTCCGACACCCTTTTTTATACCCGTTACTCGTAGAGTAAAAAGGGTATACTAAAGTCGTGCAAATGTATGTAACAGGCAGATGGAATCGTTTCCGACCATATAAAGTATATATATTCTTGATCAGCATCAACAGCCGAGTCGATTTAGCCTTGTCCGTCTGTCCGTCCGTCCGTCTGTCTAGAGATAGCGGTTTGACATGTATGGGGCAAATGCTTCTTTTATCTGCACGCAGATCAAGTTTGTTTGAAATTTTTGCCACGCCTCCTCCCGCCCCCGCAATTTGGAAAAAAGTTATATCTCCTACAGTTTTAAAAATAGAGGATTCGCACCTTCTAGAGATAGTTAGTAATTAGCAAAATAAATCGATTTGCCGAAAAAATGATAAAAATCGGATGAACGGTTCTCAAGTTATAAGCAAAAAAGTGAACCAAGCCCTCCCCGCTACCACCCTAAAAATATGTTGCATACTTTTTGGATGGTCACACTAAGGAAAGCGGGAACACTGTTAAACATGTTTTTTCATGAGTAACGGGTATATCGAAGTCGGTTAGAGCCGACTTTAACTTACGCTCTCGTTTTATATGGAGTTGACACCCAGCTAAATCGATTTATTGTATAGTTGTATAGTTATATAGTTTGTCTGAGTACTAAGCTTAAACAAAAAAGTAGCAAAGCAGCAGATTACGGAATGATAAAGCCCCAACATTCTTAAAAATAGTTTTTTTCTTAACTTTAAATGATTCATCGGCTGATTACGAAGTTTAAGAAACCCATACAGGCCTGTTCTTAATTCCACTTCGGTTTTCGAATAAACGTTTGTATGTTGAGCTCTAGGTCAATTAGGTTATGCGGAAGTTGATACTCATATCTATGGTAAGCATATCCGCTTTGAGTACATTCGGAATTCTTTAAGCAGTTAAGACCGACAGCTCAATGACAAGTGGATTCAATTAGTAGCCACAGAATTCTTCGCCACCTTTCACATAAATTTGCAAACGTAAAATGGCCAATTCAAACGTTTATACGAAAACCGAAGTGGGATTGAGAACAGTCCTGATAATCACATATTACCTTTTATATCTGAATAATGTTGTATATACCGTTAAGAAAATTGCCCAAGAAAACATATGTTCATGGATTTCATGCTTATTAAAATTAACAGACTCCCTGAAAAAGCCAATATATTATATATATAGGAAAATACCTGAAAAAGTGTTTTGACTGCAGGAAGTGAAGACGGTCGAACAACAACCCCAATTTACACCACAACGAAAAACGGACCAAAAACAAATCTATACATGGACAAATGTTTTAAAAATTTGGATAGGTCAAAAAATCGAGGACTTTAAAGATATTACTTGACTATACTTGCTGTTCCAACTCAAGTATTAGTGGAACGGGCCTATTTAACATTTAATTTTGATCTTTCTGATCTAAGAGCTGGTATAGATGAACAGCTCCTACTAGATACAGTTCTTATTAAATTAAACTAAACAGTTCTCAAAAGACGTGTCAGAAAATGAATATTTTATTACAACAATTACAGTATTGAAGAAGAAGAATATTATATGAAAAAGTAACTATTTATAAATCAAAACTATTCATTTATGTTCAAGCGAACCGAGGTTCGAACCAAAACCTTTGGTTCAGGCGTTCCGAGAACCGGTCCGCGAACCGAACCTTGGAATTTACAACGGGTTCGAACCCCTGAACCGAACCTTTTGCAAAATTTTAGAGGTTTGCAGCCTTGCTTTGAACCATCAAAATCGGTTCAGTGTAACTGGAGATATCATGACCGCCAGTTTAACTTTTTTGGGAAAAGAAAAAAAACTAAAAAATATACACAATTCTGCTTCGATTGCATTTTGTTTCATCAAAATCGGTTTAGTAGAACTGGAGAAAAGTGGCTTGGCAGTCCGAAAAATTTGCTTTGAAAGTAACAAAAAATATTACAGATATTTGATGACAGCTGCATACAGCGGACCTTCCTCATCTTCAACAAAACTGTTTTCAGCAGCAGCTCTGCTCTGCGTGCCATTCTGCCTTCTTTAGATTCGGCCGCAGCTCTAGTTTCTGAGCGGTTTAGTCAGTCTGAGCATTGTGTAGGATAGCCTTCGATAATTATCGATTAAAAGACGATTAATAATCGATATCGATCTGAGGCGACAACATGTACCCATTCAAATTAAAGAACCAGCCGTAATTAAACAGCTTTATTTTCTCGAAATTTATTTACTTTTTATATCTGGCTGGCTTGAGGTCGGTGGAGAGTTACAATTCAATGTAATCAACACAAATCAATAGAGATTAATTACAACAACATGGAATAGCAATTGGTATGTCCGTACAACGATCGCTGTTTCGAAGATAACCACATCTTCTCATCAGCGGACTCTTGTATTGCATATTCACATTCAAACAGCCACGCATTTGTCCCTTATATAACAATCATTCGCCGAATAACGTATTGGGGACCCCAATTTGCTAAGCGTCGAGATCAGTGTCAGCCTGGACTTCTGCTATGCTTTTTGAACGTGTTGCTTTTTTGCTATCCAATTATTGTTGTAATTAATTTCTTTTTGCTTATGAGCTCTGCAAGGTGGCTGGGCAATCTGCCCAATGATCCTCCATAGCAGAGTCACGGCGTTGTAAATACACAGGGTATTTGTTTTTGCTTGTTTTTCAATAGGGAAACCGCTTTTTCGGTTTTTATTGTAAACATGCGTGCCGTCCATTATTTTATATTTATATGGGTTTTTGCGACCTGTTTTTTGTCAAACTTTTTATATCTGGCTGGCTTGAGGTCGGTGGAAAGTTACAATTCAATGTAATCAACACAAATCAATAGATTATTCGGCGAATGATTGTTATATAAGGGACAAATGCGTGGCTGTTTGAATGTGAATATGCAATACAAGAGTCCGCTGATGAGAAGATGTGGTTATCTTCGAAACAGCGATTGTTGTACGGACATACCAATTGCTATTCCAAGTTGTTGTAATTAATCTCTATTGATTTGTGTTGATTACATTGAATTGTAACTCTCCACCGACCTCAAGCCAGCCAGATATAAAAAGTTTGACAAAAAACAGGTCGCAACGAGAGCGTAAGTTAAAGTCGGCTCTAACCGACTTCGATATACCCGTTACTCATGAAAATACATGTTTAACAGTGTTCCCGCGTTCCTGAGAGTGACCATCCAAAAAGTATGCAACATTTTTTAGGGTGGTAGCGGGGAGGGCTAGGTTCAGTTTTTTGCTTATAACTTGAGAACCGTTCATCTGATCTTTATCATTTATTTTGCAAATCAATTCATTTTGCTAATTACTAACTATCTCTAGAATGTAAGAATCCTCTATCTTTAAAACTGTAGGAGATATAACATTTATCCAAATTGCGGGGGCGGGAGGGGGCGTGGCCAAAATTTGAAACAAATTTGATCTGCGTGCAGATAAAAGAAGCATTTGTCCCATACATGTCAAACCTCTATCTCTTACCATCTCTGAGATCTAGGTGTTCATACAGACGGACGGACGGACGGACGGACAGACGGACAAGGCTAAATCGACTCGGCTGTTGATGCTGATCAAGAATATATATACTTTATATGGTCGGAAATGATTTCTTCTGCCTGTTACATACATTTGCACGACTTTAGTATACCCTTTTTACTCTACGAGTAACGGGTATAAAAACCCATAGAAATTTATTTACTCAAAAAATTCTTGTTTTAGCAAAGACTTTGTTCGACTATAAAGGCTATATCTTCTAATGTATTTCCAATTTCAAATATCTTTTTGGGCCGATATTCTCAAAAATCGAAGCAATAAAAAGTGGAAAAAAAAATCGAAAAAAATTTGGCACATGGAGAATACCCGTTTGCCGATTAAAAGCCTTTATTCTGAAGTCAAGCACCGGATTAAGAAGCGGTTTATGAATAAATACCTTCCAAGAAAACATTTCTTTTTCATAATGAATAAACCGATACTGTAGATATACACATTTTTCTTAATTTACTTTTTTCCCCAATCAAAAGAGTAGCTTTTCGGCCTCACTAAAACAATTGTGTAATTGATTTTTAGACTCAGCGGAGGGATTTACATAAGGAATTTTTACCATATGTTCGGGATCGAAAAATTTTTATTATTTTGTAGTGTAGTAGTGTAGTTAATTAAATTAAAAATAATTATTATATTTCATATATATTTTATATTTTCTATACATGCTTATAAAAGTGAAAGTATGTTTAGCCGCTGAACCGATCTTTACGGGCTAAGCGCACTCAAGAAAATTATTTTACAACGAAAAATGTTAATTTATTTGTGCACTTTAAGTCTTAATTTACATTTCTTATGAGTAGAGCCCGGATATATATATTGCTCACTTACTTCAATACTGGCATAACTCAAAATAATCCATTTTGAGAAAAACACGTTTAAATTTCTCAATAAATTTGACCCAGAAAAAATGGATCTTTTAGTTTCGAGTTAATTTATTAAAATATTATAAATATAGAATGCTTATTGATAAAAAAATAATATATGATGTTTTAACTGAAAGCCGATGTATCGACTGCAGGACAACTGTGATATGACGTTCTTGCATTAACATGAAAATGAACCTGTAAAATTATAACGAGACATATTTTCATATCACATGGAAAGTAAAAGAGATATCAATACGAAAATTTTTACACAAAAAAGTACACAATACAGCGATTATTTCTGCATCTTTAAGTCAAAAATCGTATTTTTTGAGTTATGCCAGTATTGAAGTAAGTGAGCGATATATGCTAAAGCATATTTGGATTATTTAGAATAAGAAGAATATGAGTATATATAAAAATAAAAAGAGTATATTCTTTTGTTTTCTTAAAATTTAAATTGTTCTCTACTAAGATGATAATTGACGTAGCGAAGCTGTTATCTTTTGACGAAGGATCTGAGATACCCAGCTTTGATTTCCAGACAGGTTGGAAGTATCTTCTACTTTTATGCTTCAATAATTTCTTGCGATGTTGAACGTTAATTATACCCTTGGAGAGGGTATATTAAAATTGTCCGTATGTTTGTAACGCATGCAAGGAAGCATCTCAGACCACATAAAGTATATATGGGTAATTATTTCTGAAGTGGCAATTTTTTTATAGTCTCCAAACATTTTAATTTTTTTGACAGTTTTTAACCGCAGTTTTCCACGATTTTTAATAGCATTTTTAGAACTTTACCATTGTGGGATGCAGAGATATAGCGATTGTATATGTATTTATTTATCGATTTGTTTTTGTTTTAAGTTTTATTATAATTTTTGATTCTGTTTGTTTATGCTGATTTCTGTATTTTTGCCAAGATATGTATATGCATGGGTAGCATACGATTTGCACACCTTGAAGAAGGGATGAAATTGTGGAGGAGATTGTAGAGGAGTAGAATGGACAAATCGGAGAGCTGCACTATTAAGAATATAAAAGACCAGTTCAGCAGAATTATTTTTTACATCAGACGTAGAGAAATATAAATTGACCATTAGTTAAAGTCTTAAATTTCAGTTTAATTACACAGGCCAACAAAATGACCACTTTTGTGAGGTCCAGCCCTATTTGTATTAAATTCTAATCCAGTTTTGTGCACTGATTCCAAAACTGGTCTCGGTTTTTCTCCATCAGCTCTTGTTTTCAAGATATCGCGGAAAAACCATTTTGCTGTTTTTTTGGCTTTTAAAAAATTATGGAGGTTCCACCGAGCAACAATATCTGTATTTATGAGCTCTATGCGACAGTATACATTCTAAGGTCGCCTAAAAAAATCAATGGAGCATCATCAGCAAACCCAAACGCGCCTAAATTGGCCTTTGAAGAGCAATTTTTATCAAATTATAGCAAATTTTTCAAACTTAATCGCCGCGTACCAGCCTTTTAGGGTGGTTGAATTTTAATTAAAACCACTTAAGCATGTAGCCCAATGGTTCTTCTAATTTATCAAATTTTTTTTGTATATAAATCTTGTCGATGGACAAAGTTACAACCGGTTAATCCCGAAAAAATGAATTAAATTTTATGGCAGGATTACTAGATTGATACATAAAAAGTGTATAGGAAATATTAAAAGACTACTTGATCTAACATAGACCTTACATTAATTGTCATGCAAATGTACAATAACATTCAATCAGTACTAGACTAAAACAATTTACCGCAAAATTCATATTTGCTTATTATCAAACAATCTCTCAAGAAACATTAAAATTTTATGAATTAGGCTACAAATGGGCCAAATGAGTACCGCAATTACTATAATCTACGGAGTAAGTTCCTTATGACTATTACGATTTTCCAAACTTGAACAAATGCCTGGCGGAAACAGATTTCAGTACTCTATCTGTGAAACGAATGTAAATGGCGAGGAAATCGACCACTCTTATTATTTGGAGGAATGAGCAATGAATGCAAGGTAGTGCAAAAACTCGGTCCATTTCGCAATCGAATAACTTTGTGAGTCTGTCACGACATTTGACGAGATTAGTCATAAGTTGGAAGTTCGAATTTTTAGTTTTACTTTGAATTAAGTGGTTACATACAGTTAAGTGGGCCGAAAATAAAAACCGATTTTGAAAAATTGTTCATAGAAAGACCATTTAATTAAATTATGTAAACAAATTTTCACAAATTACAAATCACTTGCCATAAAATTTAATTCATTTTTCGGGATTAACCGCCTGTAACTTTGTCCATCGACAAGATTTATATGCAACAAATTTGTGAAATTAGAAGAACCATTGGGCTACATGCTTAAGTGGTTTTAATTAAAATTCAACCACCCTAAATGGCTGGTACGCGGCGATTAAGTTTGAAAAATTTCCTATAATTTGATAAAAATTGCTCTTCAAAGGCCAATTTAGGCGCGTTTGGGTTTGCTGATGATGCTCCATTGATTTTTTTTAGGCGACCTTAGAATGTATACTGTCGCATAGAGCTCATAAATACAGATATTGTTGCTCGGTGTATAATTTTCCATATTTTTTTAAAAGCCAAAAAAACAGCAAAATGGTTTTTCCGCGATATCTTGAAAACAAGAGCTGATGGAGAAAAACCGAGACCAGTTTTGGAATCAGTGCACAAAACTGAATCAGAATTTGTCATCAATAAGGCTGGACCAAAATGGCTGTTGGCCAGTGTTATTAGTCCTGTTTTTGGGAGCAGTAGAAATTTCAGGTTAGGTAGGCTACGTTACTAGTTACGGTTATTAAACTAATTGTGTTTCGGTTTTTGGTTACGGTTACGGTAATAAGTATAAAGTATAACTTTGACAAATCATGCCGGCAAAAGCGGGGATTTATTAAAAATTCTACTCCTGAAAACAAACGCTCAACACTTATTAGTGTGGGTGGTACTGGCAGCAAAAATTTGGATAATACATATTTTTAATGAAGATGTCAGATTGTTGTTTATTGGAACTGTTTGAAATCTCCGACCAACTTGTCTTTGGACTGTTTTCTCCTGATAATTTAATCAAATTATGGTTGTCCATTATTTGCTTGTGCAGATTTCATAACAATTTAACACAGTTAATTTTCTGCTCGGCAAATAAAGATATATTATATCTTGGATCAAGAAATATTGCACATAGGTGAACATCATTCTCGAACAGACTTGGTTTTCTAAATTCTACCTCGCTAGACTAAAATTTGGTGAATGCTGAGTTGTTGTTTCTGATTTAAATTAACATTGAATCCAGAGAGAATACAAGTTACCAAAGACTAACAGTTCGCATTGCATTCTTGTTGATGCAACTTTTTCAGGTGCTTAAACTGTAATAATTTCGCTAATATTGTCCCACATCTTGGGTTACAGAAAAAACAATCAAAATTCGCTGCTGCCAAATTTGAGCCGAAGTCGTGCATTTTTTGGATCGGCAAAACTAGGCAGCATCCAATGTAATATCACATATGGGTAATTATTTCTGAAGTAGGCAACTTTTTTTTCATAGTCTCCAATCATTTTAATTTTTTTTACAGCCTTTAACCGCAGTTTTCCACGATTTTAAATTTTTTATTTTTTTTATTATAATTTTGCCCAGAAGTTTGCAACGCATAGAGATATCATTTCCGACCCTATAAACTATAATCTTATCGGTACGAGCTGAGTCTTGAGCTTTTCCTCGTCTTCTGTCCGTCTGTCCGTCTGCTGTCCGTCTGTCTGTCTGTTTCTACGCAAACTAGCCTCAGTTTTAAAGCTATCGAGCTCAAATTTTGACAGAGTTTTCTTACTGACACTGCTATCGACCACCGGTCTGACTATATTATAGGCTAGACTATCGTCGAATGTTTTAAGAAAAACTTTTTTGTTTTTAATGTTAACGTGTCTTACTTCGCGATTATTTTATACGCTTTCCTAGATTTAAGTTTTTGTCAAAATCATGACTAACTATAGCGCATAGGAACTATCGGTCAAAAGTGGGTTTTAATGAGAAAAACTTTTGATTTTAATGTAAACGTGTTTCTCTTCCGATTATTAATTTATACGCTTTACCAGATTTAAGTTTTTGTCAAAATCGATGGATATATCTTAAGCTGCCATGGAACAATCGGTCGAAAATGGGTTTTATTTAGAAAAATTGTTTGTTTTAATGCTGGCGTTCTTAAACTCTGGTTTTTAAAACATTTGCGGGTATAAAAACTTCGGCGAAAGACGAAGTTTACTTGTTTTGTTTTTTTGTTATAGTTGCTTGTTGCTAAATATTTGATGGGTCTAAAAATTAAAAAAAAACTTTAAAAAAATATTATGTTTCCTTTACTTTCTGATAAAAATATTTGCGATGATTGAACTGGTGGAAAAAGTCGCCGAAACTTAAGAAAAGAAAACTAAATCGCGATTTCTAAAAAAAACAGCCATTTTGAGATTTTTCAAAAAAATTGGGAGTAATCCTCTTGATATTTTTAGTTCTCTAAAAAAGGTTTCGTGATGGGACAGCCATAACTTTCCGCGAAACTCACTTCCAAAGAATCAAATTTTACTGAAATCATAGTAGGCTATTAACAATAGTAATATAAAATTAAGCATTTTTATTGGGCATATTCTTTCTTTTTGGAAACACATCGAAATCTTCAGCGTAAGAAAATTTCTTAAACATGAGATGGTCATTGTCGATGGGAATGACGCTGTGGTATTTGTGAGTACCTGGTACCGTTTTCGCATGGTTGAAGCGGACAGTCAACTCCTCTGCCACTTTCATTATTTCAGCCTTAGACCCAAAAAATACCTTAGTTTTCTCCATATTCTTTTTGGCCCAATCAAATAACGCCTCTGGAGACAAAATTTGGTCAGCTGTGTTTACGGCTTGAAGACTAGCCCGTGCTGCGTGTCTTTTTAATGTTCCTCCAATGCCGTCACAAGCGCCCTTTCTATGCGCCGTTCCAAAAAATTGCCACTCCCCGGGAATTCCAAAGTCTTCGCGATGCTAAAGGAGATTCGGAAAATTATACCGGTTCTTGAAATGTTGAGCGGCCCCGTCGCTGAAATAAATTGTGTTGCTGGGAGCGATCTTTTCTTTTATGTACTGCACAGTTTTCTTTTGAAAACAATAAAATGCAGTTGTATTATGCTACAAATCATCCGATAATATTACAATGGACCCATGACGTAGCTCTGTTTGTTTCCTGTAGTAGTACACCACAGTAAACAGAGTGCATTGGTCGTTGTTCCAGTGGAAAGACTGGAAGACTGGAAAGACACTATAATCGGGGGTGTCACAGAAATCTCTAGAGATTTTGACCTCGGTTGGTTTGCATACCGCTCGAAAAATCCGTCGGTGTTCCAGAACTTCAAGAGATTTCATTTTCTTATTTGAAAATCTAGTTAGAACAGAAACTGTTCCAATTAAAGATCCATCGCTAAAAACAGGGCTGCATCTCTCGCAAAAAAATTTCCCTAATTTAATTTATGGGTTAATTTGATGTTCAACTGAAATTTTTTGATTGTAATAAATGTCTTATGATGCATTTTTAAAAAATAGTTCAAATTTAATTCACATTCTTCATAAACAAAATTAAAAATTTAAATATTTTTTGGAGCCAAAAATGAAGTATAACTCTCCAGCCCTTAATGCGCTGGCTGCCAACCAGATGGAGCCACAATCGCCAAACGGCGCCACTGATGTGGTTGGTTTAGATTAACATGAAAGACTTTGGTTGTTTTTCCTAATAATTATTGAAACGCAAATTTCAATGTTTGACGTAATTAAATAATTTATTCATTTTATGCAACCCATACAGAAAAATAATTTTATTTACAGTTCTAAAATTAGTTTTGCTTGTCAAAATTGTTTGGGTGGTGAATTTAGCCAAATCTCCCGACAAAACACGAGAGATTTTAAACCAACCGAAAGAGATTTCTGTGACACCGAGAATTGGTTTTGGATTGGAATTTGGTTGGAAGAGATTTCTGTGACACCTCCGAATATGTACTATAAGCTCGCCTTCATTCAGATTTTTATAATGTTCCTACGCTGATGACTTCGATGTATTTCCAAAAAGAAAGAATATGCCCAATAAAAATGCTTAATTTTATATTACTATTGTTTATAGCCTACTATGATTTCAGTAAAATTTGATTCTTTGGAAGTGAGTTTCTCGGAAAGTTATGGCTGCCCCATCATGAAACCTTTTTTAGAGAACTAAGAATATCAAGAGGATTACTCCCAATTTTTTTGAAAAATCTCAAAATGGCTGTTTTTTTAGAAATCGCGTTTTAATTTTTTTTTCTTAAGTTTCGGAGGTTTTTTCCACCAGTTCAACCATCGCAAATATTTTTATCAGAAAGTAAAGGAAACATAATATTTTTTTAAAGTTTTTATTTATTTTTAGACCCATCAAATATTTAGCAATAAGCAACTTTAAAAAAAAAAAACAATCGCTATATCTCTGCATCCCACCATGGTAAAATTCTGAAAAAGCTATTAAAAATCGTGGAAAACTGCGGTTAAAGCCTGTAAAAAAAATTCAAATGATTGGAGTCTATGAAAAAAAAAGTTGCCTACTTCAGAAATAATTACCCATATGTATAAGGAAAGATGAGAAGGGTATGGATTTTGATTAGCTGCACTCAGTCTTTCTCGTTCGCTGTCTTTTCTTTGTGCCCGTCAGAGACTGTCCGGCAAGGAATGTATGTAAAATGTTCAATGTGAATACATCAAATAAATTTACGTCATAAGTGAGTGTCAGAGAGAAAAATTTATACATTTCTGCCGCCAGCCATAGCTACCAGGGGCCGAAGTCACTCATGTTTTTATGCAAACACGAGCCGAACTTATGGTTTTGTGAATCGGTGAACACTGAATTGCATGTGAAATGGCTGTAGTCTAGAGATAGTTCTCTTGCTCACTACACACAAGCACACTTTTCTGTCCTCTATATTTGCCCGGAACTGATTAACGATTATCGAAAGTTTTAGTAGAGGAAAACCGAAATTAACCCGTATATTTGTTTCTGTTTTGGTACTGATAACCGGTTATGGTAATAAAGGTCATACGGTAAAGGTTATAAGAAACTAGCAAATAACCCAACGCGCTTTGCTGCGCCTTCAACAGTATGCTCTTTGCTGATGTGTTTTCCCTCCAACAACCAACCCACTTCCGGCCCATCATCCCACCCACTTCGCATCTGCATACCACCCACATCCCAGCCACATTCCTCCCGCATCTCACCCACTTCCCACCACATTCCACTCACTTCACAACCACTTACCACCCACATCCCACTTACCTCCCACCCACATCCCATTCACTTCCCAGTGGGCATCCCGGCGTTTTTTTCAACATAGGAAAATTTAATCATAAATAAATTTTCATTTTGACCGTACAAACCGAGTTTCCAGTCAATCGGATGAATAATAGTCATTTTGCATGTAGAATTTTCCGGGCATTTTCACGCCTGGAGCAGATTTTTCGACATTAAAAAATCACATTTTAATTATTTCGTACGCTGTCCTTACAAACCGATTTTGAAGCCAATCGGATGAAAAATAGTTTCTTTCATGCAGAATTTTCGAAGAATTTTCCGACCGTCAGGTCAAATTTTCTAACTTCGGAAAATCACATTTCAACTATTTTGTAATCTATCATTGCAAACCAAGTTTCAAGCCAATCGGATGAAAAATAGTTGTTTTCATGCAGAATTTTCCGGGAATTTTGCGACCGTTGGATCAAATTTTCCAACATCGGAAAATCACATTTCAAACTATTTCGTATTCAGCCCTTACAAACCGAGTTTTGAAACCAATCGGATGAAAAATAGTTTTTTTCAGGCAGAATTTTCCGGCCATTTTCCTCGTGGGCGGATTTTCCGAAATCGGGAAAACACGTGTCGAATTATTTCGCGTACCATGCTTACAAACCATATTTCAAGTCAATCGGATGAAAAATAATATTTTTCCCATACAAACTTTTCCGACGCTTTTCCGACTTTTCCGGGTGGATTTTCCAAAACCCCGTCTTAGTACGCACTTTCACCACTAACAGAAACTTCTGTCCAAATTTCAGCTTTGTCCATTGCCAATCAGTCAGTCAGTCAGTGAATCAATCAGTCAGGACACTCTTCTTTTATATTTATAGAGATAATTTTTTTTCGGGTACAGTTACGGTTTCGGTTACAAATTTTAAAGTGTTTTTAGCGGTTAAGGGATACGGTTTCGGTTACGTTTTTAATCTCTGCTTTAGACTTTTTTATTTGGGGCTTTGAGAATCATCTATATAGCGACAAGCCCGCAACAGTTGCCGTACTGAAGGCCAAAATTGAAGAATTTATTTGTAACTTACCGGCCGATATGTTGGAGAGAGTATGCCAAATTGGACCCAGCGTATGAGCCATTTGAGGAACAGCCACGGTCAATATTTGCATGAAATCATCTTTAAGCATTAAATTACGCAGGCCAACAGTCATTTTGGTCCAGCCTTCTCGATGATAAATTTTGATCCCGTTTTGTGTACTGATTCCAAAACAGGTCTCGGTTTTTCTCCATCAGATCTTGTTTTCAAGATATCGCGGAAAATCCATTTTGATGTATTTTTGGCTTTTAAAATATTGGGTTGCCCAAAAAGTAATCGCGGATTTTTCAAAAGAAAGTAAATGCATTTTTAATCAAACTTAGAATGAACTTTAATCAAATATATAATTTCCATTTTGTTCGATAACCTTTTGCCATCTTCCCGGCAAATTTTGTATTCCACGCTCATAGAACTTCTGGCCTTTATCTGCAAAAAACTGAACCAAGTGCGATTTTATAGCCTCATCATTGCCGAAAGTTTTACCATTTAAGGAGTTCTGCAAAGATCGAAATAAATGGTAGTCTGATGGTGCAAGGTCAGGGCTATATGGTGGATGCATCAAAACTTCCCAGCCAAGCTGTCCCAGTTTTTGCCGGGTCATCAAAGATGTGTGTGGTCTGGCGTTGTCATGATGGAAAATGACACCTTTACGATTGATCAATTCTGGCCGTTTCTCGTTGATGGCTGCATTCAATTTGTCCAGTTGTTGACAGTAAACATCCGAATTAATCGTTTGGTTCCTTGGAAGCAGCTCAAAATATACCACACCCTTCCAATCCCACCAAACAGACAGCATAACCTTCTTTTGGTGGATATCAGCCTTTGAAGTGGTTTGAGCTGGTTCACCATGCTTGGACCATGATCGTTTTCGATTAACGTTATTGTAAACAATCCATTTTTCATCTCCAGTTATGATTCGCTTTAAAAATGGATCGAATTCATTGCGTTTAAGATGCATATCACAAACGTTGATTCGGTTTGTTAAATGAATTTCTTTCAATTCATGTGGTACCAAAATATCAAGCTTTTTCACCAGTCCAAGCCAAGACTTTGTATGTGATAATGAACGGTTGATTTTGGTATATTTAACTTCTCTCCTATCTCACGCTCAGTTACATGACGATCCAATTCGATTAATGCTTTGATTTGGTCATCATCAACTTCATTTGGCCGACCTGAACGTGGCTCATCTTTAAGTGAAAAATCTCCAGAACGGAATTTGCGAAACCAATTTTGACACTGTCTTTCTTTTAAGGCTTTATCACCATACACATCACGTAACTTTTTAGCAACTCTCTCTGCGCTTTTTCCTTTACGGAAATAATAAAGTAAAATATGACGAAAATGCTCTTTTGTGGACTCCATATTAAAAAGGGTGCCAATCAAACAAATGTAAACAAAATTACGCGCACTTTTTTTCTAAAGCAAGCTAATAGTGACAGCTAATAACTGACAAAAGAAAGAATGCAATTACAGAGTCACAAGCAGTTAAAAAAATTATAAACGCCGACTATATGAAAAATCCGCAATTACTTTTTGGGCAACCAATATTATGGAGGTTACACCGAGCAATAATATCTACAATATATTTATGAGCTCTTTGCGAGAATGTACATATTAATGCAGCCTAAAACGAGAAAGGCAAAGCTGACTTCGTCTGTACCGAAGTTTTGATACACTTGAAATAGCTTGTCTCAACGGTTAGCGACTTCGATCAAACTTCGCAGATCAGCTTAAAAACATTACATATTACCCATGACCGTGTATGAGAGCAGTAATATTGAGAACAAAACAGTTTTTCTTACTAAAACCCATTTTCCGAACAAACATTTGTATGGCAGCTACAAGAAGAGTCATCCGATCCGGTCGGTTCCGACATATTAGCAGCATGCAGTAAAAAGAAGGCTCTGTGCTAAGTTTCAGCTCGATAGCTCCAAAACTGAGGGACTAGTTCGCGTAGAAACAGACAGACGGACAGACGGACGGACAAAGCTTAATCGACTCAGCTCGTCATGCTGATCAAGAATATATATACTTTATGTGGTCGGAGATGATTCCTTCTATGCGTTGCAAACTTCTGGGCAAAATTATAATACACTTTTCAAGTGTATAAAAATCATAGGAGCAGCATCAGCAAACCCAAAAGCGCCTAAAGTTTAAGTTTATATACCCTTGGAGCATGAAACATGCCTGCCAGTTTGTTATATGGCAGTTATAATCATATCAATATATGATATATTCATTCAATTTTAATCAAACTCTGCAAAATTGTGTTAAAACAGATGATATTCATAACTGGAGTGAATAAAGACGCTACCATTGAAAACAAAACGAGAAAGGCAAAGCTAACTTCGTCTGTACCGAAGTTTTGATACACTTGAAATAGCTTGTCTCAACGGTTAGAGACTTCGACCAAACATCGCAGATCAGCTTAAAAACATTACATATTACCCATGACCGTGTTTGAGAGCAGTAATATTGAGAACAAAACAGTTTTTCTTACTAAAAACTATTTTCCGAACGAACATTTGTATGGCAGCTACAAGAAGTAGTCATCCGATCCGGTCGGTTCCGACATATTAGCAGCGTGCAGTAAAAAGAAGACTCTGTGCAAAGTTTCAGCTCGATAGCTCCAAAACTGAGGGACTAGTTCGCGTAGAAACAGACAGACGGACAGACGGACGGACGGACAGACGGACAGACGGACGGACAAAGCTTAATCGACTCAGCTCGTCATGCTGATCAAGAATATATATACTTTATGTGGTCGGAGATGATTCCTTCTATGCGTTGCAAACTTCTGGGCAAAATTATAATACACTTTTCAAGTGTATAAAAATTACCTTAAATTGTGAAAAAAATTTTACATAATTAAATTTTTACCATTCTTGAAAATCGATTTATATTTTTGGGCCACTTAACTGTATGTAACCTCTTAAATCAAAGTATAACTAAAAAATGCGAACTTCCAACTTATGACTTATCTCGTCAAATGACGTGACAGATTCACAAAGATATTCGCTTGCGAAATGGAGCAAGTTTTTGCACTACCTCGACACATACATTAGTTTCACAGATTTTTTACTCAAATCACTTTCCGCCAAGCATTTGTTGAAATTTTTGAAAATCATTACAGTCTCGAGGGGCTTAATTCGGAGATTATTTGGCCCATTTCGTAAAATTTTAATGTCATTCTCGCGAGGTTGTTTGATATTAAGCAAATATGAATTTGGGGCAAATTGTTTGAATCTAGTACTGATTGAATGTTATTGTACATTTGCTTGACAATTAATGTATGTTAGATCACGTAGTCTTTTAACATTTCCTATACACAGTTTGTGTATCAATCTAGTTATCCTGCCTTAAATTTTAATTCATATTTTCGAGATTAACCGCCTGTAACTTTGTCCATCGAGAAGATTTAAATGTAACAAAATTTGTGAAATTAGAAGAACCATTGGGCTACATTCTCAAGTGGTTTTAATTAAAATGCATGCACCACAAATGGCTTACACACGACGATTAAGTTTGAAAAATTTGCCATAATTTTATGAAAATTACTCTTCAAAGGCCAATTTAGGCGTTTTTGAGTTTGCTGATGCTGCTCCCATGATTTTTTTAGGATGCATTGAGATGTATACTGTTGTACAGAGCTCATAAATACAGATATTTTTGCTCGGTGTAACCTCCATAATTTTTTAAAAGCCATATTACTTCAATATGCATTTTCCGCAATATCTTGAAAACAAGAGCTGATGGAGAAAAACCGAGATCAGTTTTGGAATCAGTGCATAAAACGGGATCAGAATTTAATACAAATACGGCTGGACCTCACAAAAGTGATCATTTTGTTGGCCTGTGTTATATAGTTATAGTTCGTTCTATAGACTCAAAAAAAGATTTCATACATTTTTCTAAATTTTATGTACTTTTTTAATCAAACCCAAAGCTACTAAAAAAGAACCCTTTAGTATGTTTGAGAATGATGCTTACCCATGTGCAATATTTCTTGATTAGAGATATAATGTATCTTTATCTGCAGTATTAAATTTTTATAAAATCTACAATATAATGGAATGTAAAATTCAGGGATGCAAACCATTCGGAAATAAGGACTGGTTCGGTTCGATGGTTCACACAGTTTTTGAACCGCCGGTTCGGTTCACTGCATGGCTTTGGGGCTTACTGAACCGCGGTTATGGTTCGGTTCGCTCTTTATTTATTTAATTAACTAAGGAATCATATTTTTGATACAAGTATTCAGATTATTTATTAACAAAGACTTAGGTTTTTAGTTAATCGGGTATGTTCGAAATTTCGACGACAATTTCCGTATAAACGATCTCATTTCGTTTTGAAATTCTACAACTTTACATATCAATTGACTTTCACTTTCACTCTTTGGTCACTTGATATTGTTTAGAAACTTTGACATTTGAAATCGACTACTGAAAGCCAAGCGAATCAAAATCGTCAAATAAATACAACTTTTTTTTGACCTGTAATCTCTGACATATTTGGCACTTCACATATAAACTTAAACAATTCTAATTCAAAATCCAAAAGTGCATACAGAAATCGACTTCGATCTGTGGAACACACCCTATTATATTATAAACATTTAATTTTTAATAAACTCAAAAGTTGACATTTCCGTTTGATAAGTTTTATTATACTTGTTTATGTGGGTTTCAAAACAACAGGGAACAATATA
The DNA here is from genome assembly GCA_018904235.1 of Lordiphosa stackelbergi. Taxonomy (NCBI): domain Eukaryota; kingdom Metazoa; phylum Arthropoda; class Insecta; order Diptera; family Drosophilidae; genus Lordiphosa; species Lordiphosa stackelbergi. The sequence goes on from JAEIFU010000359.1 coordinate 25,595, forward strand.
GATTTTAAATGACTTAAATTAACTTCAAAATGATTAATATTTTTTAAGTAAACGCTAACAATCGATATTTTACTTTTTTATGGAATTGAATGAATATCTGTTATGTTTTCTTTAACGTTTTGAATTTTGGTATAACATTAAATGAGATTTAGCTGCCTTTTTTCCTCCTTCCAATAGCAGGTTAGATTCCAGGAATCTAAGAAATCGAATTCAAAAATAGGCGGAACTCTTTTTTCCAAAGAGTTGACAATTAGTGAGCTATGTCGTTCTCCCTGTTTTCAACCTTAATTTTGCATGCCTGCCAGCCATACTCATTTCTATTTCAAGCCAATCTCAAGTAAATATTAAAAGTTAACGTTCGAGTATTAAGTAAGTTGATCCCCAACGGATAATAGAATCAAGACGGCTTATTACAATTTTGGGTCATAAGCAAATTTAATAGGGTTGATGTTCTTAGCTATTTTACAACAACTCTGCTTTTCCAAGTACCTCAGTAAAATTGATATATGTGCAAAATGGTTTTTTGTTATTTCTTTCGATCCAATAACGGTACATTGGTTTTGAGTATACACTTTCTTTCTTTTTTACTTCATGCCGCTTTTCCAAGGGTTCACTTCTAATTACCGCCTAATTTGTGGTGCAGTTATATGAAACAGCGAGCCATCCCATGTTTCTTATAGAAAACGAGAGCGTAAGTTAAAGTCGGCTCTAACCGACTTCAATATACCCGTTACTCATGTTTAACAGTGTTCCCGCGTTTCTTAGTGTGACCATCCGAAAAGTATGCAACATTTTTTAGGGTGGGAGGCGGGGGGGCTTGGTTCACTTTTTTCACTTTTTTGCTTATAACTTGAGAACCGTTCATCCGATCTTTATCATTCTGTCGGCAAATCGATTCATTTTGCTAATTACTAACTATCTCTAGAAGGTACGAATCGTCTATCTTTAAAACTGTAGGAGATATAACTTTTTTCGAAATTGCGGGGGCGGGAGGGGGCGTGGCCGAAATTTGAAACAAACTTGATCTGCGTGCAGATAAAAGAAGCATTTGTCCCATACATGTCAAACCTCTATCTCTTACCATCTCTGAGATCTAGGTGTTCATACAGACAGACGGACGGACGGACGGACGGACGGACGGACGGACAGACGGACAAGGCTAAATCGACTCGGCTGTTGATGCTGATCAAGAATATATATACTTTATATGGTCGGAAACGATTCCTTCTGCCTGTTACATACATTTGCACGACTTTAGTATACCCTTTTTACTCTACGAGTAACGGGTATAATTAATATATGTGCTATTTAAGCTAATTGTCTTTTAAGGGAAATAGCGTCAACATAAACGGCAATAACAGTGACAAAATATTGAACAGGTGTGCAAGCAATATTATTAACACAACGTTCAAGTGAATTTCAAGTGATAAAATTTTATTTTAGCTTAAAAATGCCCCTTACAAAAGAACTTTTCCTTAAACAGCAGATATAAATCAAAAACATGCATGAAGTTAATTTAAAAATTGGTGTAAACGCAGTTTAACCAACAGCCGTCGTAACACAGTAACCAAACTTTTTGAATAGTCCTCAAAAATATTGCCAAAATCAGCGACTCCCAAGGTGGTTGAGAGCACCAAGCAACACAAAAGGACTCTGGCAGCCAATAAATTAATGAGCTGCGCTCAAATTAAGTCGGAGGTAAGTCTACCAATATGTCGACGACTTGCCGAAAGTAGTTGCGTCTTCAGATACAGTCCAAGGTACCTAAACCGCGCTACAAGCAACATAACTAGAATGAGCAAATGGCCATTTATGAAAGAATAAATTTTGCAACGAAGAAATAGAATCCTTCATTTTAAGTGATAAAAATAGTTTATCCTAGCCGGCTCAGATGGATTTGTAGAGATATGCGACATCCCCGACCGACCTGCTACAAGCGCAACCACAGTGATGAGTCTCTCATTGTATAGGCTTTCTTTAGTGCTAAAGGCAAGTTGTAAATTCGATTTGGGCCTGGCCGTATCAATCCGCAAATGTGTGTAGAGATGCTGGAAAGTAAGCTTATCACAATCGCGGACGAGTTCCATGGTGACAATTGGATTTTTCAGCAAGAAAACGCTTCCATACATGTTGCCCGGCGACAAAGGAATATTTCAGGTCCCACAATATTCCGCTGTTACCGTGGCCGGCATTAGTTTCGGATCTAAATCCAATTGAGAATCTGTAGGGCATCATTTCTGCCACCAAATTCGGCGCTGTGAAGGAGTCCGACACTTTGATGCAGCTTTAAGAAGCAATTGTGAAGGTGCGGGAATATATTTATTTAAGTGTTTTACAAAACTTGGCTAATTCAATGCCGCGGCGGTTGCCGTTACTGGAAACGATAAATGGGAACCCAATTTTATATTAATGATATCACTAGACTACATTTAGAGTTAAGTTTCCATTTAAAATATAAAAATACCACACGTTTAAGAATTTGCACATATAGCAATTTTCTAAGAAATTATATTTAATTATTTTTGTTTGTTAGTTAATTGTTTTAAATAAAATATGCATATGTATTTTTTAATTTCAATATCAAATACCTTTGTAAAAAAAAATAATGTCACAAATGAAAAATAATGCATATGTAAAAAACTAAGCAAAATACGTTTGCACATATATCAATTTTGCTGAGGTATTTTCGTAATATTTTAAAGCTAATTGCTGATTTTGCTCACTTTTCGCCAATAACTCAATACCTAGCTAAAGTGAACCGAACCGAACCATTTTATTTTTCGGTTTTTGGTTCGGTTCAACATTTTTGAAGACACACCGATTCGGTTTACGGTTCGGTTCGGTTTAAAATCGGTTCGGTTCAGAACCGGTTTGCATCCCTGGTAAAATTGGCTATACAGCCAAAGGGGCCAAGCCAAGCTTCTCTCAATCTCTTGGTGAGTGTGCTTTAATTTTTTTACCTCCATAACAATTTGCTGAATTTCATCAGATTGCCGACAATGCAAAGCAATTTTACCAAGACAATTAAACCACCGCGTTCGCGTTTGACATCTCAGTAGAATCACAGATTCTCTTCGACTTCACTGCCAGGGTAGTCAGTGCCGGAATGAGACATCAAAAATATTAATTGTTCTTGTTGGCAGGTGTGGCTGTTTTAGCCGGTGGTTATAGTCTGGCAGAGAGTAAAAGACGAGTCGAACCACATCGTTTGGATGATCAATAGAGACTAATTTATTCATGAGCATAACATACGACTAACAGCTAAAGTACAGTGTTGCCACAGAGGCTTAACATGTTATGTTGTTTACATAGAAGGATTGCCATATCAACACTCCTCGTCAATTCTTATAATTAAACAATCTACTTTAGTCCAAGCAAGGCAGTACATTTCATATGATTTATCTTAGACAAGTTCTTTGTAAGTATATCTGCTATCATTTCTTTTGTTGAACAATACTGTAAATTAATCAAATTTTCCTCAAAACAATTTCGAACATGGTGATATCTTACATCAATATGCTTACTTCTGGCATGATAAACTGGATTCTTAACAAGATTTATCGCACTCAAATTATCGCCATGTATGGTTACAGATTCCAATCTAAAAATCAACCTCATTTCATTAATCAATTTACGTAGGTAAATGGCTTCCTTAGTGGCCTCTGATAGCGCCATATACTCCGCCTCTGTGCTGTTTAGAGCTACTGACTTCTGCTTCTTGGATGACCATGAAAAAGCAGAACCTCCCCAAATGAAGGTGTATCCAGTGTAGGACTTTCGGTCTGTTGCGTCGCCGGCCCAATCTGCATCCGTATAGCCAGTGATCGCCTTGCCAGTTTTCTCATACTTCAGCTTTAAATCTACAGTTGTATGTAAATACCGTAGCACCTGCTTGGCCGCAGCCAAATGCTCACCATGAGGATTTGAATTCCTCTGTGCCAATTTGCACACCGAGTGCAATATATCTGGACGTGTTGACAATGCAATATACATCAGGGACCCAATAACGGATTGATATTCCGTCTCATCCACAGTTTTACACGTCTCGCTCTGGCAGTTAACCTGGAAGTTGGCTTCCAATGGCGTTGATGTTGTGCGACAAGTATTCTTGCCCATCTCATTGAGCAAACCCAGAATATGCTTCGATTGACCAATTTGAATCGCACCCGTCTCGCCTTCTCGTTGAACTTCTAGACCCAAAAAATTTGCAACTGCACCTTTATCGACAACCTGTAATTCAGAAGAGATTGCCTTTTTAGTTGCCACCATCTCACCCTTGTCTGAACACGCTATCAGCAAGTCATCAACGTAGACTGCAATCACGTTGATAGTCTTCTTCTTGGTGGTCTTCGTGTACAAGCATGGCTCACTTTCGCACGCCCGATACCCAAGCTTCTTCAAAACGCTGTCCAGTTTAGCGTTCCATACGCGGCCTGATTGTTTCAGCCCATATAGCGACTTTTTCAGCTTCAGTACATGCCCATTTTCGTTGTCAAACAGTTCTGGTTGCCTCATGTAGACCTCCTCCTCGAGATCGCCGTTCAAATATGCTGTTGACACGTCTAGTTGATGAACGTACAGTTCATATTCTGCTGCCATTGCCAAAACCATTCGGATTGTAGCGTATCGAACCACTGGTGAATAGGTCTCATCATAGTCAATGCCGCATCTTTGACTACATCCCTTTGCTACCAATCTCGCCTTGAAGCGTTCAACTTCGCCTTCTGGGTTCGTTTATACAGAAAACACCCACTTGCAGCCAATAGGTTTTTTACCAGCTGGTAGCTTTACCATTTCCCATGTATGATTTTTGAGTAATGCCCTATACTCCTCCTGCATAGCGGTTTCCCACTCATGCGCTTGGGGACTCGCTAGTGCTTGCTGCACTGTTACAGGAACTTCAATCTTGCTGCTGCACATCATATTAAGCACATTATATTGCTTTCGTGGTCTACCCCGTAATCCTGTTCTGATTATCTTTGGCCTGCCTGGCCCAATCCTGGCCGTATCACCGACCTCATCATCTTCAGAGCCACAGCTCATAACAGAATCATCATCAAAATCGTTTTCTACGCTCAGATCGCCCTGGTCGACATCCATTGCATTCTCCATATTTTGATCAGTCTCATCGATCAGGCTTTCGATGTCAACGCCTACTACACATCACAGCTCTCAATAAAGTATACATCTCGGCTGATTTTTACATCTCCAGTTCCTTTATCAAATAAGCGATATGCTTTTGAGGTATCGCAATATCCAACCATCATGTACTCTTTGCCTTTCTCCTGGAACTTTATCTTTGAACTTTTGTCCAAGGCAACTGCTAATGAGCCAAATATCCTCAAATGCTTCACGACCGGCTTGTGTCCGATCAACATTTCATATGGAGTCATACCCTCCAATGCCTTTGTTGGTGACCTGTTTCTCAAGTAAGCTGCGCACGCTATGGCCTCTGCCCAAAAACTTTCATTTACACCTGCAATATTCATCATGGCCCTTGCCATTTCAACTAGGGTTCTATTAAAGCGTTCTGCTATCCCGTTTTGCTGCGGTGTAAAAGGTACCGTTAACAGTCTTCTAATACCTTTTCCTTGCAAATACTCATTAAATTCTTTATTTACAAATTCAGTACCGTTATCACTCCTGATGGCCTTAATTTTCAATCCTGTCTGACACTCCATCATAATCAAATATTTCTTAAAAACCTCGATAACTTCTGACTTGTGTTTAATAAAGTAAACGTGCACATATCGGCTAAAATCATCAATTATTGTGAGAAAATACCTGGCCCCACCATTCGAAACTTTGTTCATGGGCCCACACACATCACTGTGCACAAACTCTAGCACCTTTTTGGCTCTAGTGTCTGACTTCTCAAATGGCTTCACGTGACACTTATTTTTCAAACATGCAATACAGTCTATATTTTCAGATCCAGACTCAAATGTCAACCCACGCACCATTTCCTTGTTTTTCAATTCTCTCAGGCTTTGTATATTCAGATGGCCATATCGCTCATGCCATTTTACGAGCTCACTGCTAGCTTTGATCAAACACAACTTTTCTTTCACATTTGTCTCACACAGAAACAACCCATCTATTTTCTTGGCTCGCATTATCAAAATCCCATCACTATCTTTTATCTTCGCATACTCATTGCAAAACTCAACTGAACAACCATTTTTTACGGCTTTGCCCACTGATACAAAATTACATTGCAAATCTGGCACAAGCAAAACTTCCCTCAAAGTAATTTTAAATCCACATAAACTACTCACAACCACTGTGCCGCGGCCACTTGCCACCATATGCCTTTTTCCAGCCAACTCAATTTTTTCCTCGTATGATTCGAACACATCGAACATTTCTCGTCGAGCACACATGTGTGATGTTGCCCCGCTGTCGACGCACCAGACTTTGTTATTCAAAGTAAGCACAGCAAAAGTAGCGATTCCTGCAAATGAACGATCGCTCGTTGTTTTCTTCTCGTTCTTTCCATAGCTGCTGCTGTTTTTGCCCCTGGCGCCGTTTTCTTTCCCGTTATTGCCTTTGCTCCAACACTTCGCGGCAAAATGCCCTTGCTTTCCGCATATAAAGCATTTCAAATTTAGACGACGATTCGCCAAATCTCCATTGTTGTTGTCTTGCCGACTCTCTGGTCCACGCCCTGCTGAACGCGCCACAAATGCTTGGACGCTCTCTTCTTTTTCATTGCCTTTGCGTCTCTCATGTTCTTCTCCCAGCTTACATTTTATCACGCTAAATGGCGGCAACTCGTCGCGTGCCTCCAAAGCAACCACAAAATTTTCATAAGAAGCTGGCAAACTAGCCAAAAGCATTATGACAAACAATTCTTCCTGAAGTGTTATACCAATTTCAGACAACTTTTCAACTATATTTGAAAACTCAGATACATGTTTTTGGACATTATCGTTCTCTTTCATTCTTTTGTTCAACAACTGCTTGAACAATGTCACTTTGCGCACAGGCCCTGTCGGCCGATGGAGCTTCTCCAATTCACTCCAAATTTCACTCGCACTTGTGCACTTTTTGATTTCAGTTATTTGGGATGCATTTATTGTCAGAAATAGCACTGCCATTGCCTTGTCGTTTTGACCTTTCCACAATCTGTATGAAACGTTTGTTTCATCTTCTGGTTTTTCCAGATCTCCTGACACAACTGTCCACAAATCTTGATGCACCAGTACACTACGCATTAACACACACCACGTGTCATAATTGGAGTCGTCCAATTTGTCTATATTATAAAGCGCACTCATTTTAATTTCAGTTCTCGCTACACACGCGTTCTTGTCGCTTTTTGCAACCTTATCTGTCTCCTTTTTCTTTTGTCTTTTCGACGCACGCTTCAACGCCTTGGAACAAGGAAACCTTTCTTTCCCCGAAACTTTGTATAAACCTTTACGTTTCACTTTCGGAATTCTTTTACTCTTCCTTATGCCTGGGCCCATAACCTGTTGGCAGGTGTGGCTGTTTTAGCCGGTGGTTATAATCTGGCAGAGAGTAAAAGACGAGTCGAACCAAAGAGAATCTAAAAGTAGAGAGGCACTTTGCGACGCCGCTCAATTTCGAGTGCTGTTCAGGCAATCCTGACCATGATACAGATGATTCGTACCTTAGGAGATAGTTAGTTATTAGCAATATGTAGCAATTGCCGAAAAAATTATAAAGATCGGATGAGCGGTTCTCAAGTTATGATCAAATAAGTGAATTACCCCCCCGTCACCGCCCGCCCACCTATTCACAACCAACGCCGCACAATTTTAGAGAGAGAGAGAGCGAGAGAGCGAGACAGAGAAACTTTGAGATGAGCGCAGCAGCAGCACTGCATTCAGCTCCTGCTCTAGGTACAGAGTATATTATAGTCGGGCTTGACCGACTTTCTCCCTTGTTTATAAGATAACTTTGAGTGCTTATTTTAAAGTGCGGATTATAAAGAACTTTTCCAATTGTCCCTTGCATTTCTTGGAGAAAGCATTGACGGTTACCGAACGTTGAACGCAGTTCAACGTCGAATGCTCGATTTATGGGCCTAAAAATGTTTCTATTCCGAAACCAATTTAAAATGATATTTTAAATGAAATAACTAAATGCACTGCGAGACGTGCATTGGTATGGATGTCCCAGCGCAATTGCAGCTCCAAATCAGGATCTTATTTTTTTAAGGATGCGATTGCATACAAACACACTGACGCATATGCGGCTGATATAATTTTGGCAAAAAATGAAAAATCATATATGGTACTCGGATTACGAAAGCTACTTCCCAGACCACATTCTTCACTGGCAATTGGCAACTAGAACGGCTTCAAGAGGACGTGCTTCCGGCGGGTGTCTTTTCGGAGTGCAGAAATCATTCTCTATGAAATTCCAAGCATCTTTCGCATCCCAAGGAAATTATGCATACATCAAATTTAAACATTCAGGAAAAACGTATCAAGTCATCCCGGTCTATCTGAACTGCAACCACTGGGTGGTCTCCTTTGAAGAGCTTTATGAGCACCTGGCTGATTCCGAACAGGAAAATATATTACTCGTGGGAGATTTTAATGCCCGTATAGGCACCGATCAAGTGGATATCGAAAGTTTTAGTTTGTCGAGTGGCTTCAGTGTCATTCACAGATGCGCAAAGGACCACCAATTGGACAGTAAAGGGAAAAAAATAATAGAGATGTGTGTAGACATGCGTTTGACTGTCTTGAATGGAAGAACGAAAAGTGACCCAAACGGGGAGCTTTCTTTCATCAGGGGCGAATCTTCTTCTACAATTGATTACTGTATGATGCGTGGAGACTGGAATAACGTCACCAAAGATATGAAAATTGAAAACCAAATTTTTTCGGACCATATGCCTATTGTGGTTAGTGTCTCAGTATGCGAAAGCTCTCACCATTCTGATGTGCCCAAGCTCCTTCCAAAATTAACATGGCGTGATAGATTGGCGTCCCAATACGTAGAAAACCTAGAGCATGAAGTCAGTGGTTTCAATAGAAATGCTGAAGTTACTACTGAGAGGCTCATGGGGTGCATTCTAAAAGCGGCTCAATGCATGCAAACAAAAAAAACGATGGGATATATGCAACCGTGGTTTGATCCTCAATGTGAAGTGGCGAGGATTGCCTCTCTTCATCAACTCCGTCGGGCTCAAAGACAGAATTCTCCCGAAGCTAGGCGACATTATCAAACGGCCAACCGTTTTTACAAGGATCTGTGCCTCCAAAAGCAAAGGGAATATTTTAATCAAATCGAAAGAGAACTAGCGAGCATAAAAGACAGCAAAACGTTTTGGACTTTGTTGCGCCGTCTAAACGGATCGTCAGCACGTAGCAGAATCAAGTCGGATTCGAATAGCCTAGCAAATCACTTCAAAAGGCTACTTTTTGTTGATCCCGACGTGGTATTAAGCCAATTTAGCTTTAGTCTACCTCTTGTGCTGGATGATGATCTAGATTGCCCAATAACTGGGGAAGAAGTTCAGCTGGCTATTTCTAAGGCAAAACCTAACAAAGCACCTGGAGAAGACCGTATTCCAGTCGAATTTCTCAAAGCAGCACCTGATTCCTTTATACAGCTACTTACAAACGAATTCAACCGGCTCTTTATATCCAAACTCATCCCTGCAAGCTTTAAACGGAGCATTATTTTTCCCATTTTTAAAAAAGGTGATCCAAATGAAGCTGCGAACTACCGCGGAATCTCCTGTATAAACGCAATTTCTAAAATATTTGCATCGGTGCTTCTCTCTCGGCTTGAGAGATGGGTAATCAAACATAACAAGCTAAGCGAGTTTCAGTTTGGATTCAGAAGAAACTACTCAACTGTGGATAGCATATTCGTACTCACAAACATAGCATCATCGTTTCTGGCCGCAAAGAAAAAACTTTACCTTTGTTTTGTGGATTTCAAAGCTGCTTTTGATACAGTCAACAGAAGAAGCCTTATATATAAATTAAGCAATCTGGGTGTATCCTTAAACTTTTTATTGGCTATACAAGCGCTCTATGACGGAACCGAATCAGCAGTGTGGGATGGAACACAGCTCTCTTACTGGTTTGAAAACAACACTGGAGTCAAACAGGGGTGTCTGTTAAGCCCTCTTTTGTTCGCCTTATTTATCGATGATATCGCTTCCGCGATTCGGGGTGGAATCTCGGTAGCGGGCGTCAGAATAAAAGTGCTTATGTACGCAGATGACCTCGTCTTGTTAGCTGATTCTCCACGGATGCTGCAAAACATGCTGGATGACCTTTACTCCTACTGCTCCCTATGGGGACTAACTGTCAACACGGATAAAACGAAAATCCTCCCAATAAGAGACAATAGAGGCCGGATCTGCAAAGAAGAAATCTGGTACCTGAACACATGTGAAATCGAACGAGTCAAAGAGTTTACGTACTTGGGAGTTACCATCACGTCCAACATGTCCTTTAAAACTCATCTTCAGCTGAAACTTCGAGATGCTATCAAGGCCCTCAACTGTACATGGAAGACGCTGCTAGGAAAACCAAACGTACTACCAAGTGTGAAATATAGGATGTTTGAAGCCACCGTTCGGTCAATCATGCTATATGCTGCACAGGTTTGGGGTTTTCTGGAATATGACGATGTGGAGAAGCTTCTTCGATTTTTCATAAAGAAAATATTTAGGTTACCACGCAATACTCCGAACTATGCCCTATATGTGGAAACTGGACTTTCGACCCTCTATCCCCAAACGCTAGGATTACATTTTTCTTATATAAGGAAAATTTTCCAAATGCCTGAAACCCGCTTAGTTTCCGTTGTTGTCAAATCCCTGCTGTTGAGTCAAAGTCAGTGCTTCGAAACATGGAGAACACTTGCAGAAGAATTCAATGCTAATTTGGAGTTGACTAATCCAAATACGTGGGAGAGATCTCATCGAATAATATTGCAAGGAACCGCTCAAAAATCTCACTCTGATTTTATGCAGCAAGCTAGGAGCAGCTCTACGAGGATACTTTACAGACAACTTAGCTACTCATTGGGGGAAAACCACTATTTTCACGACAACAACAGCCTTAGCCTAATATCTTTTGTATTCAGAGCTAGATGTGAAATGCTGAACCTACGTTGCCGCCCATATGTCAACGACACGGAAGCCATCTGCACCCTCTGCAATTTAAACGCTAAAGAAGACACGTTTCACTTCATTGCAGTTTGCCCAATTTTACAGGAAATTAGAAAGGTGTATTGGAAGCAAGGAGAATTTAGTCAACAACGAGCCATTGAAATTTTAAACGGAGAAAATTGGAATATTCTTTTTAAATTTCTTGTAGAAGCATCAACATATAGAAATCGTATAATGTCTGAAGATTTTTAGTATAGTCCTAAACCGCCTAGGTAAACAAATTGTATTATAGCATATAGTTATCGCAACAGCTGACGGCTCTTAAGCCAAAGCTGAGTTATATTATTTTATTCAAATCTGTAACCCTACCTTAGTCACAACCTCAGAACGATTCGGTATCTCGCGACGAGCGGGGAAGCCGAGTGTAGTACGAGTGTGTGGCTATTGGGATTGTAGGTCACCAACTATGTACACTTCGAAACCATATTTTGTGAATAAAATAAAGCACTACTACTACTACTACTATATGGTACTTAGCTCCGGAGTCTATAGCCTTATCTTTTTTGATCCTTGTGTAGAGGTAAGGGAGAAAACAAAACTGGTGCGTCGCCTTCAGTCAAAGACACCAATTGTTAATTTATTGGAAAATCATCGTATATTAAATCCAAAACATTTGCGTGATGCCTCCCCCTTTGGACCGCGACCGCGCGTCCACTAAATGAAGTCCATTGGGACCAAATCGATGGTTTTACCGCCCGGTATTATGAATTCTAATTTTAAGGGCCAGTCTAATACATACTCATAGTACGCTACATCTATGTTTACGGATTTGGATCACAGGGAACCCTCAACAGCTCTTATATTTATTTCGACCAGCAACAGATGTAGTAGCTATTTTTTATAACGGAACCCATTAAACGGAAACTCGAGTTGATCTAGGAAAACTGGGTATGAGGTTTTGCTACCTTATGACTCTTGTTTTACAATTTATTGGTAATTCCCAAGCCTTACTTAAAGTTGAGTTTTATCGCACTGTGATATATACCTATATATTATTTATTTTACAGATCTTCGCAGTCTAGTCTGTCCAGCACAAATCCATTTGAAAGCGATGCTGACTTAATTGGCGATTCAAACTTCCCAATCGGACGAAAAACTAATAGGAAAAAAAAAAAACCTCCATTTTCCCCCCAAAAAAAGGTTAATATTTTTTTAAAAAAAATATAATATTTTTTTTTTTTTTTTTTTTTTTTTTTTTTTTTTTTCTTTTTTTTTTTTAAAATATTTTTTATAATTTTTTTTTTTTTTTACTTTTTTCCCCCCCAACAACCCCCCAAAGTTGGTTTTTTAAAAATTTAATTTTTTTTTTTTTTTTTTTTTAAAAATATAAAATTTTTTTCAAAAAAAAAAAAAAAAATTTTTTTTTTTTTTTTTTTTTTAAACAAAAATTTTTTTTTTTTTTTTTTTTTATTTTTTGATTAAAAAAAATTTTTTTTTTTTTTTTTTATTTTATTTTTTTTATTTTAAAAATTAAAATTTTTAATATTTTAATAAAAAAAAAAAAGCACCTCCTCCTTAAGAGTTTTACTTAACAATGCATGACCAATTGCCCGTTTCACGCTACGCACTAGTCTCTCCCAGCAACCACCCGCATGAGGGTTTAATGGACAGTTGAACAGCCACTCTATTTTATCATTCGCAAATTCAGCTGCTATCTTATCGTGGTCCATGTTATGCAATTCCTTTCTCAATTCCTTCTCAGCACCAACAAGATTTGTGCCATTATCCGAGCGGATTCTCTTTGGCCTGCCTCTCCGAGCCATAAAGTTCCTTATTACTCGTATACAGGTGTCCGCTGATAAGTCCTTAGCTATTTCCAAATGAACAGCTCGTACAGTTAGGCAAGTAAATATACAAATCCAGCGTTTTTCTGTTGACCTGCCTCTAACTACTAGGAATGGGCCCATATAATCAACACCTACATATGTGAATGGTCGCACATATGGCGTGACTCTATCTTCAGGCAACTGGCCCATTAATGGCGCAGACGGACGCGCCCTTTCTGATTGGCAAACCTTACATGTGCGCGAAACTCGACGCACTTCCTCACGACAATGTGGTATGTAATATTCACGCCTTAGCTCTGCCACAATGGTGTTCTCGTTCTGGTGTTTCCACTCATTGTGGAAATGCTGGATAAGTAGTCCAGTGATATAGTGTCGCTGTGGCATTATGATCGGTTGCCTCGTGTTCTCACTCACGGCGGTTGCATTGGCTATACGACCGTTCATTCGTATAACTCCATTTTTGTCCAGAATTGGTGACAACTTCTGTAGTTTGCTGGACCTGCCAATCATCTCCCCATTTGCCAAAGCCTCTCGTTCATCGCCATATTCCATTTGTTGAACCGTCCTGCACAAGACCATTTCAGCGCGTTCGATTTCATATGCTTCTAGAAACCTCTTTCGCACCCCTCTGTAGCGAACACGTAACATCCATGCCAGCACTCGAATCAATCGCCTGAAAGAAGAGAACTTTTGGAATATGTTCGCTGAATCATTGCAGATGGACATCAAATATTTTGGACGCAGTTCGTCTTCTGTTTGGAGACAGCCCGGATCCACTGGCCAGCAGCTCTCCTGCTCCTTGAGGAAATCTGGTCCTGATAGCCACAACGATCGTCGGTTTCCTGTTTTCATCTTGGTTCCAAAGTCAGCTGGATTATCTCTTCCTGGCACCCAATGCCATTCATCGACACTTGTCGTTTCTAGTATCTCATTGATTCGATGTGCCACATATGGCTTGTATCGTCGATGATCTGATTTGATCCAAGCTAACACAGTCTTCGAATCAGACCACATACAAATTCTGTTTGGACGCACATCATGGCCTTCCAAAATGATCTTTCTCAGGCGGGTCGCAATCACCGCCGCCTGAAGCTCCAGCCTCGGTATTGTGGACAACTTCATCGGCGCACATTTGGTCTTTCCGATAATAAACGCAGTAGTCCATCGTTCTCCATCTCTCAGTCGCCAATATCCAACTGCTGCGTAGGCCATCTCACTAGCATCTGAGAAGATATGCAGCTCAGCCAATCCATTCCAAAACTCCGTGCCATAGCATCTGGGAACTCCTATGTGAGCCACATCATTCAAGCGTCTAAGCCAATGTCTCCACATGACATTATTTTCGTCATCTATTTGCTGATCCCAGTTAGTCTTCCTTTGCCAAATAGATTGAAGCAAGAGTTTGGCAACCAATGAATATTCTGCAACCAATCCATAAGGATCGAAAATCGACATTACAATTCGTAAGACCTCTCTTTTTGTCGGCACCCTATTCTCGAAAAACAATGACTTATCAATCTTGGCAAACGACAACTGAAAACCAAACTCATCGTTCTGTGTCTGCCACTGCATCCCCAAAACCTTTTGGCAATGCGAAGCTTCATCCCTATCAAGGCTCAGAACTTCTCCATTAACACCTGCGGCGAATACTTCATTAAATTCTCTTGAATTTGACACAAATTTTCTTAATATAAATCCGCCTTTGCGATGTATGTCCATGATTTCTTTTGTTATTCTTAAAGCATCGTCTTCGTTAGAATAGCAGTGTACGAGGTCATCCACATAGTGATTTCTTATAATGGCGTCAGCAGCTTCAGGGTACATCTCCTTGTGTACCAGTGCATTCTTGTTTTTCACATATTGCGCTGAAGCTGGTGAACACTTGGCCCCAAACGTCATGACCTGCATTTCATACACCTTCATGTCTTTCTTTGGGTTATTTCTCCATAATATGCGCTGCGCACATCGATCATCTGCTTGTATGCGAACTTGATGAAACATCTCCTGAATATCAGCGCAGACTCCTATGCGCTTCTGTCTAAACCTCATCAGCACATGTATTAGAGGTTGACATTCGTCCGGTCCAGTCATTAGCATCGAGTTTAACGACACCCCGTTGACTTCCGCAGCCGCGTCAAATACTATTCGTATTTTTCCTGGTTTGTTGGGATTTGACACGCCAAAATGAGGCAAAATCCATTTCTTTTTTGAGTCCATTTTGACTTCTTCGTTGGAAAGCTGCTTCAGGTAACCCTTTTGTTCATATTCTGTCATCAAATTCTGATACTGCTTTTGGTACTCTGGTTCGCGAAAAAACTTCTTCTCCAAAGTCAACTGCCTCTTCATGGCCATATCCATGCTGTTCGGGAGCTCAATATCATCATGAGTCCAAAGCAGCCCCGTCTCGTAGCGATCGCCGACATATTTTGTTGTTGCTTCTAACAATTGCTTCGATCTCTCAATTTCACGTCCCTCGACGTGGTTCTTCACATCATGCGCGTCCATTTCTGCATTGGCAATGTAGTCAGTTACCAGCTTTTCAATGCGATCGCAGCTTGTCTCCGTTATCAAATGTACTCCTTTGACTTTCCCGTTCATTTCTATTCCGTCATAACATTTTCCGTAAATTAGCCACCCTAATTTCGTAGCAACAACCTCTGGCCCATTTCCTGCGGTTTGCTGCAGTGCCTTTGGCACACATAAATGAACATTGTCAAGCCCAATTAAAAGTTCTGGCTCAGCTTCCGTGTAGTCTTCAACTGGAATGGCTTTCAAATAGGGGTACCTCAATTTCAATATTGACATGTTTACTGTCTGACATGGCAACTGCAAATTCTTCATTGTGCTAACACTCAAATCATAAATCTTCTTGTCGCTGCAACCAGAGATACCAATGTTGAAGTGAGCCGTTAGCTCTGTTACCCTTTTATTACCAAACCACTGCAAAGTCATCTTCTCCTTTTGCCCATTTAGGCCCAATGCTTGAGCCAATCGCTCACTCATTAGCGATACGGCTGATCCTTCATCCACAAAGGCGTGGCAATTAACTGTTTTGCCATTAGCATGCAACTTAACAGGTAAAACTTTAAATAAAACAGTTGTACTCTTCGCCTGTGACGCAGTTCCACTGAATACGCCGCCTTCTGGTGATTGTTTAATTGGCTTATCTACAGACTTGTGCAGCAACTTATGAATATTTTTCTGGCAGCCCTCGATATGACACTTATGTCGAGCACTACACTCTCTACAGGAGTGGCCCTGTTTCAAACAATTGAAACATAATTTGTTCGCTTTGGCGACCGTCCATTTCTCGTCAACGCTCAGACGCACGAACTCATCACAATTCTCCAGAAGATGTTTCTCCTTGCAGACATAACATTGCTTGATATTCTTACTGTCTACCGCATTAGTGTGAAACAATCTATTCCTATCCTTTTTGGCCTTGGTCGCCCCATGTTCGTTGACCAGGCCTGCATCCTGTATATCAGTAGCCAATGATTGTAGCCATATGCTTAACTCTTTTATTGTCTGTCCAGTTTCGAATGATCTTGCATGCCTTGCCCACTCGAGCCTCTGCTGCACCGGCAGCTTCAGCAACAACTCTTCCATCAAGGTCGGATTTGACATGTGTTGAAGGGCATCAGAAGCTTCTAGAAATGATGCCAAATTCTGAACCTTTGTTTTAAAGTCGACTAACTGCTCTAATTTTCCCTCTTGTATGCAAGCAGTTTCTCTAACGCGTTTTATTTGACTTTTTATTAACAGCTCAGGCCTACCAAAATTCTGCTTCAAAGTTTCCATTATATTACTAACATTTTGGCTGTGTATAAGTAAACACTCTACAGTTTCCCTGGCCCTGCCTTTGAGTGCCTTCTGCAGGCGCAGTAAATTTTGTCCATCACTGTAAGCGTACTCTTTAGTAGTCATCGTAAATGTTTCCTTAAACATAGGCCATAGTTCTGGTGTGCCATCGAATTCTAACAGATCGTACAAGGGACGTGTTGATATTTGGCTAGGCGCCGCCACATTGCCGCCATTTGATGGCGCTGCTGACTGTACGACCGGTGTTACATTGTTCATGTTGCGCGTGCCTGCTAGCGCTTCAATCAAAAGATTCGTCTTTTCCATTTGAATCTCGTTCATCCTAACAATTTCCATTTGAAATTGTTGCATTTGCTGCATCATTGCACAGAGTATCGTTTGCTGTGTATCTGGCATCATTCTGCTTTCTTCAACTTTCTGTGCCTGTGCACCTTCAATATCTTCGCTGCCCCCAACAGCTCCTTCATCATACATTTTGCCTTTTTGGGACCTAGTTTGCACCATCAAACAGAAGACCCAACAACCCAAAACCACAATCAAATAGGAACTTACCAATTTAAATTCGTTTTAATTGCCAATCGCTGACTTCTCATGTACACGCATCTCTCATCAGCCACTACGTGCACGATCACTCCGTTTTCTTTGTGTGTATTTGTAGCGTCGTCTCACACACACATGCAATTCCTCGAACTGCACACACACACACACAACGCCAAATTGCGCGTCAGTTTTCGACTTGTCCACAGCTTCTCTGCTTCCAAGAATGTGCCCTTTAATGCGTACGCACTCACGCTGCTCCTGTTGCCACGTGCAACACAATTATCCTGCCTCCGTGCTGTCAGCGCAAGACTCTCCTTGTCCTCTTCCAACACGAAGCACTTCTCCCAAGCGCAAGTCTCACAAGCTTGTCCTCTTGCTCAGTTCCCTCCAGGGAAGAAGAAGCGAAATAAAAGATGTTGAGCCGAAAGGGTTTTTACGAAAAGAACTCCCGTCGTCCACCAGGATCATACCCAAAAGTCAGTAGATGTAATGGTGGATAATGATGAAGAGTTTTATTTCCTAGATATAAAATAATATATAAATTTGAACACAAATTTTCGCAAGTACGTACGCTTCGTTTCCTCTCATATTTCGACTGACTCAGTCATCGACTTTGATCGATAGATTTCATAAACAGTGTTGCAAATTTCTCAAAGATTTGATACATAGATACCGATACTTAACAAATACTGTTAAATTCAAACAAATTAAATGGCGGTTAAAATTCAAATTAAATAAATGTCAGTTGAAATTCAAATTATACTAAATGGCGGTTGAGTTCAAATTAAACTTGATCGGTTGTGTCGATTAACATGCCTCCTCCGATAGACATTGGGCTAAAGTCTGTGCTGCGCCCTAGTTCCGGTTCACTGAGTTTTCCTGCTTCCGAACGTTCATTTGTGATTACAATTTTTATTTATTTAAATGCATAATATTTTCTTTATACATTTTCTGGTTGATTAAAAATATTTATTGTGGACAGCTACACTTAGGCCGCACCATCATTTTCATGGTTTTATATGAATAATATGATCCACGCCAACTTTCCCAATATACTCCACCTTGCGGCAACATATTTACATGCTGTCCTCCCAAGTACAAGCCAAACAGATTACTGAAAATAAAGAAGAATTAAATAAGTTAAAAATGCAATTATACCTTAATTGGATCAAGGATGCAAACCGGTCTACTACCGATTCGGTTCTGGTTTTTGTGAGACCCGAATCTAACCGATAGCTTATAGCCGAGAATAAGGGTTAGAACCCCAAAGGGAACCCCAGTCGAAATTACAGGTGTTTGCATCCCTGAAATAAGATATACATATGTACCTATTTGAACATTTTTTGTGCCACCAAGCACTCGATTGTGTTATCGCACAATTAATGGAATTCTCATCATTATCCTTATCGTAAGTGGAGAATTTCGCATCTTTATTATAACTTAATGAATCTCCTGCATCTCCAGTATAGCTTCCCAATTTGGTCATAGCATAAAATCGATTTTCATTTTCAATTAAAAATTCATCATATGTGGCATAGCGAGTTTGTCCCTCAAAATCCTCTAGATGTATGTACAATTCATGGGGCTGCGATTTGGTTATTAGATGCAGTTTATCCAGTCCGATAAAGAATTCATCACAGAAACTGCCGAATCCCCGTTTGTAAGTCTGCCAATTGTGATAGAAACTAACGTTGCCATTTGTTCGTTTTGCTATCACAGTCCAACCTGGACCGGCAGTCTTTGCATCGCACAGAACGGGGAAGGGTTCCGTTCCCCATATATTCATGGTATAAATGCCATTTGCATTTAGATCACGTGGACAGGATTTATAGCCTTCAAGGAATCCAGTGGCATTGGCTCCGATTAATTGTTGCATAAGTTCTTTACCATTCATACTTTCAATATTGGGTAAACCCTTGTTGATAGTTTCAATAGCCAACGCGTACAGCTGATCCACTTCTTGTGTTATCCTAAAAAAAATAATCCAAACTATATGAGATACGATTGAAGTTATTAATATAACATTTAAATCAATTAAGAAAGTCGGCTAAGACCGACTTTAATATACCCTGGTGTACTAGACATTTACAGACAACTTTTTCAGAATAATATCACTTCATACCCATATTTTCATATGTTTATTTAATTTATACCTTTGAGCTTCGAACTTTTGTTGAATAGTGCCATTTGAACCGTTTAAAATAATATTTTGAACAGAATCCGGATTTGTAGCTCCACTTAGAGAGAATTTAACACTGAGACTGAGACATACGAGTGTCGAAAAAATCGAAAGTAATTCCATGCTGGTGCGATTTGGACTAATGAGATGGATGGAGCGAACAGTTGCTTTATAAAGCAAAATCCTTGGGTATATAAGTTCAACATTTTTGAATATATAATTTAAAATATGCCTGATAAGAAATTCTTGGACCAACCAAATCCTTGGAAACCAACATAAGTCACTTTGTGAGCATTTCTAATCAAGAATATATGTATAATTTATAGAACTTAAAATTATATGGAAATAAGTTTGGTGTTAATTTTGAGTACATTTAACGATAAAATGTTAGGCAAGTAAGAAACTCAGTCAAGCCCGACTATAATATACTCTGTAGCCACAAAGTCTGCTACAAAGTGGCAAAAAAGCCATAAAGTGTGCAGCGCCGTTGCGGCCGGTGCTAACCATCATAATTCTTTGTTCTCCTTATAACTTGACTATCGTTCAAAGCCGCGCCCACTCACGCCTCCGCAATTTGGAAAAAGATATTTTGTAATCAAGAGTATTTAGCGATTTGCTAAAGAAATTATATAGATATGATGATGTATACTCAAGTTATGACCAAAAGTTCGCTGCCACGGCGCAGCAGCAGCGCTGCTTTCAGCTGCTACTGCAGGTAGAGAATATATTATAATCGGACTTGACCGGGTTTCTTGCTTGATTAAATACTTTTTAGGGAGATGCATTTTTATCTTGCGGCATCATTCGTGAAGATCCCTTAAAATTGAATTGAAAATTGAATCCCATCTAGCAACAAAATCCATTCATACAGTTATATGCGGTAGGATTTACGCTTCTGCCAAATCGGTTGAAGAGAAAAACTTTTTTGTTTTCAATGGAAGCATCTTTTTACTTTCACGCTATGAATATTATAAACTTTGAAGAATTTGATCAAAATCGGATGAATATATCGTAAAGCTGCCATATAACAATTTGGAAAGAATATGTTGAAAGTTGTGGCGCTATGAGAGTTTGGGAAAATACACAAAGCGAAAATTAAATTGTTAAATAAAAATCATTGAAAATTTTATTTATACAATTTATACCAGCTGTAAGGGTATATAAACTTCGGGCGAGCAGAAGTTAGCTTTCTTCTATTTTTCACATTTGCTTTATCAATTCTGACTCGGCGGCCACTGTTTTGTCACATTTGTGTTTGGGTTTTTTTTTTGTCAAGATTCGTCAATCTAAAGAAAAATGAAATACAATTTAATTTATTTATTAAATTAGTTGAGTTACTGACGCTATTTTTCAGTTGGAATGTAATATTATTTGTAAACTACATATTTCTTATTCTCCATGTCGAGGCTGATTTTTCAAAAAAAACTTATTTGAAAACGCAAAGAGTTGTTTCCAATTCCGATTTTTATATTGCAAAGGGTATTATAAATTTGCCCAGAAGTTTGCAACGCATAGATATTTTCATTTCCGACCCTATAAACTATATATATTCTTGATCATTCTTGATATTCTTGACGAGCTGAGTCGATTTAGGTTTGTCCGTCCGTCTGTCTGTCTTCTGTCTGTTTCTACGCAAACTAGTCTCTCAGTTTTAAAGCTATCGAGCTGAAACTTTGCACAGAGTCTTCTTTTTACTGCACACTGCTAATATGTCGGAACCGACCGGATCGGATGACTATGTCTTATAGCTGCCATAGGAACTATCGGTCGAAAAGTGGGTCTTTATGAGAAAACCTTTTTGTTTTTAATGTTAACGTCTCCCACTTCAGCGATTATTAATATTATACGCTTTCACACAGATTTGGAAGTTTTGGTCAAAATCGGATGACTATATCTTATAGCTCGGTCGAAAAAGTGCTGGCGTTCTTAAGCTCTGATGTATTAAAACGTTTGCAAGGGTATAAAAACTTCGGCAAGGACGAAATCAGCTTGGCCTTCTCGTATATTATGTTACAAACAGATGTGGGTAAACTAAAAAAATTTACTGCTTCGATTCAAGAGCTGTTCAAAAAGTTCTCGGCCGTCAAAGTGGGGGTCTATAGTGCTGGCGGCCACGATTTCTCGTCTCCATGTTGTGTGAAATGAAAACTAAAAACAGAGTTGTAATCAGTATAGATGTCAATCTGGTCTGACCCTCGAACATTTTTTTTTACAAAATGGCGGCCATTGAAAAATTAAAATTCGATCTTGCTCCCTTTTTTTGTAGTTTAGTGTAACAAAAAATAGTAAAAATTTTTCTAAAATTATGATTGAGGGTCAGACCATAGTGGTGACAATTCTGCGTAGATTTCACTTTGAATCATCAAAATCATCAATATCATGGCCGCCAGTTGGAAAAACGTGGTTTTTAAATAAAATTCATTTAAAATTTGAAGTAATTTGAAAATGACTTGTTTTAACGAAGGCATTGGGCGTAAAAAGTAAGTCAAAAAAGGCAAAATCTTCTAAAGTATTTCGAATTTCAAAACAATCCTTTTCGGGCGATGTTCTCAAATATCCAAGCTATAAAATAAAAAAATGCAAGAAAAACAAATCGAAAAAAATGAACGAGAAAGCTAAGTTATCTTCGTCTGTGCCGAAGTTTTAATACTCTTTAAAATGCTCGCTCCAACGCACAGTGGACGGCCTTGTATGGAGAAGGCGGCAAAAAATACTTCCAATAGAGATATCATCTTGAAACTTTTTCTGCAGCTAAATAATTCCATATTAATGCTATATTTATAATATTAGCTTTATTTCGCGCCAATTTAAAAATCAAATTAAAGACCCCTAAGGTTATGCAACATTATTTTTGTAGTTATTGCCAACGTGAATTTACTAAACGCTTAACTTTTAAAAAACAATTAATAATGCAATACAAAAAATAAAAATTTTATATATTCAAAATATAATAATACATCTTTAAATAACAAAAGAATAAAAGAATTATATATTTAAACGACAATAACAATAGTTTAATGTAATATACCATAAGTTGGTATTAAAAAAAAACTGTTAACTCAAACAAAGAATCATTACTCAAGCAAATCGTAAACTGATTTGTCTAAAATGGATTTTTTGCTTTTAAATATTTTTTGTCCAGATATATAGGGGTCCGAACTTAACAGTAATCTGTTAAATAAATCGGTATTTGTAAGCACACGTGAAATTTTAAATCTAAATCTTTTTACATCCTTATTTTTTGACTCAGCCGCTTCCTCCGAAAGTTCGCCAATGGAAACTAAAGCGTTTTCAATTATATCAGGCCCGTGTATCAAAACTTTATGTACTGTAGCTGGAATATAGTACCACGAGTATTGTTTAGTTAATTGCTCAGCTGTATCCAATGCGTAATTTCTAAACTTTTCGGGATTAATTCGATAGCCTGATGACAAAGCTCTCAATATTGTGCCACATCTATCTATCAAGTGACAATCTAACCCTGTTATTTCGGCTGACAATACACTGTTTTTGAAAAATTCCCGGGCTGTGTTTCCATCATTGGATGATCCGCATCCTCCAACTTTTGGTTTGTCAACGATGAGTCCCATTTTTTGTCGAAATTGTTTCTGAATTACAATTTTTCGCTCCCGCACTGTTGCTTTTCCTTCATCTTCCTTCATCATTTCGGTTGGTTTGGCATCACAAATATAACATTTGGCTGACGACGATTGGGAAAGTGCGTTACAAACTTTGCCATCAACCATTGTCAACTGCAGCAAATGAGTAACATTTATAACTTTATTCTTTAGTTTATACTGGGTGGGTAATAGATTGCCTATTTTAGTTTTAAAATATTCATATTCGTCCATTGAGATCTGAGCGGATTCTTTTATACATTGAAATCTTATGGGGCGGCAGAATCGTGTGGATGATGGGCGAGGATTTTTTTCAAATAATTTTGTTGTTGGTCGGATCCGGGCTGGTTACAAGTTGCAGTGGGACATACGATGTAACAAACAAATTTGCATCTTCCAAATTATTATTTTCGACTTGCTGCTTATACTCGCTATGTCCCGAGCTACCGTCGAATCCCCATTTTCCAATTAATGTCAACTCATTTACTAAGTCCCCATCAAACGCCTCAATAACTTTAGTCTGCAGCTCAAGAATTCTTGTGGCTGTATGGTTTAATAAGCTCTGGAGCTCTACTTCAGCAGCAGATTCTGTTACAATTATTTAATCGGGATAACTTTTCTTTTTTTCGTTTACAATGCTGTCATAACATGGTAAAAACTCCGCGTTTATTGTTATGTTCATAAAATTTCTTATTAGCATATACTGATGCTTCGTTAAATTTGCATCTGTTATAAGATCTATTACAGCAGAAATTTTGGCTGGTAATATTGATGGCAGCTCTTGTTGGCTTGCGGAACGTAAGTCATCGCCTGCGGACGCATTTTGTTTTGTAATTTCTGCAATACGACGACGTTTTGTCCTTTGAGAACATTCTGCATAGTTAATTCTTGGCCGACCACGATTTTGAGATGGTGCTGCTGCTTGCAAACTTTATGAAATGTTGTCGGTTTTGGAAAGCCAATCGGAGTGTTTTCGTTTAATATAGTTTTTATTCCGGGAACATTCATTATAAAATGAAGAAATTCTTTTTAAACCATATTTAAGTAAAATTGTTGCTTTACCATGGTCAAATGCATAGCCGTGATTTTCGATGTAAGATTGTAGCAAATTGAAAATTTCTTGAAACTTCTTAGCGCTTGAACCCTTGCTAGCGCACCAAACATCAAAAATATAATTGCGCGAAATGTGGCACTGATATGATGTTCCTATAGCAAATGATAAGTACCAGATTAAAAAAATAAAATATTAAAACAAATGCAATACAAAAAACAAACACGGACAATAATAAGCAACGCACAAAACAAAGACACGCAAAATCAGAAAGAAACGCACGAAAAAACGACACAAAAACATAGAAATTTAGAGCGAGATGGAGGTATTGAATGCATGATTACATTAAGTGTAGCAAATTGTAGCAGCTTATTTTCATAACTTAGAATAACTAAATATTGAACAATTTTTAAAAAAAAAGTTTCGTTGAAGGGCGTCATTGGCAAAACAATTTTTACTCCATCTGAAAATTGATTTTTTTTGAGGTTATACAAGAACAATTAGGGTTTACGCACATGTTTTGTTAAAAACACACAAACAATGCAATTCAAATAAAAATTACAAAAACACAATGTAAATACCTTCAACATATATGTTCATTTTAGTTTGATCACTTTAATTTAGCTTTTATATAGTTTTTTAATATATTTCTGCAGGGCTTGCAGCTACGATGCACACGTTTAATATTGCCCGCACGGTTTGTGCTATCGCTTTACCTGTCATTTTCTTCGCGAATGTGTGAAGCAAAACAAAACAAATAATCAATTTTAAAGCACCGTTTTATGGACAACTAGATGCCGAACATTTGAACCTAAAATTCAAACATTGATTTTTTTATTTTTGGCCTATGGGACCGTCCACTGTGCAACGGTTAGGTTATTTGGACTAAATGACTACTAGAATATCATATCAGCTGAAGTTGGATGTCAAAAAACTTAAATGAGAAACTCCGATTTTCTACTTCTCAGAGACATCAGACACGTGTAAATACAGCTTCATGAGGACAATATAATTCATATATAAATAATATAATAATAATAAAATACGCACTTTTTTTTTAATGACACTAATAGGCTGCAGGTTAATCTTAACAATTTATAAATAAATATATGGTGTTCTGTAGCCAAACATTATTATTTATGAAATCTCTAGAGACAAATGGGGTGTAATAGTTATTTTTTTTTTGAACTGCTGAAAAACGTTATGAAAATCGATACCGCACACAAAGGTAAAACTTTTATTAAAAAATGATGTTTTGCAGATATATTCGTTAGAATAAATGCCCGAATTCTATTTTGAATTGTGAAACTACAGTCAATGCTATTTAATTGCCAATATTGAGGCTTGAAATATTGAATATAAGCAAGATGATTTTAGCATTGATGACAGCGAAGCGACGTGGATTACTTGCGACTTAAATGTACAACTTTCAAGCTAACTGCATGTTCTTTTTTTTATAAATATACATTTTTCACAGAATCCATTACAGTAATTAATTGTTTTCCTGAAAAGTAGGCAAAACATACTTGTGTTACTCTGTTATTCCATATTGACACAGATTTATGAAATAATCTTAACAATCGGGTTATTACAACAACAAAGGTCACTTTCTAAGAATTTGTTATCAAGAATATTTAAAATAAAATAAATTACAAGCAGGAAGGTGGGTATAGCCCGACTGTGATACACTCTCTAGCTGTTGCTGAACTTTCTTTTGTTTTTCCGATCTATATCAATTATTAATCAAATCGATAAATAATAGTACTATTAATAATATATGCAGAAGGTACGACCCATCTATCTACAAAACTTTAGGAGATATTACGTATTTTCCAAATTGCGGAGGCGCGGGCATAAATTTAATTTGCCAACAGGAAAATGAAGTTTATGTCCCATACATGTCTTCTACCTGTCAAACAGACGGAAATGGCTATATCGACTCGACTGTTGATGCTGATCAAGAATATTTATACTTACTCCCTGTTACATATTTTTGCTTAATAAGCCTTTAACTTATAAGAGTATAAAAATAGTTGAGCTCATTTACTTATCAGCCATTTATGCTAGACGTCTGGCTATAAAACAACCGTTCGTTCCATTCATCTCATTAGTCCAAATCGCCCCATTATGGAATTACTTTCGATTCTTTCTACACTCTTGTGTCTCAGTCTTAGTGTGAAATTCTCTCTCGCCGGCTATGACACTAGTCAACAAAACTGCGAAACTCAAAGGTATTAATAAAAGAAATGTGTGTAAATATGTGTTCACTTCATAGTGAAACTAAACGTGGTATTAACAATCGGTTATTAGATGGGTAATCGATTAAGTTCAGTTTTTAAATTTCTGTTATTGTTTTGGTTGTAGTATTCCGGTTGAAAGTTGGCCTAAAATTTGTAACATAGGCTCATGGTGACAAAAATTATTTGAGAACAGATTATCTGAAGGTATTAATGAAATTACACTAGTTTACAAAAATAAAAAAAATAAATTAATTAAAATATACCGAAAATGCACCTACCGAAAAAATGAAAAAATAGTGCGCGTACTCGGTTCCCTTGGACTGACGATTTAGACGACTGCGCCACGCCGCGCGTTTGAGACGAAACAACAAAGGGCTTACTTGTATTGAATGTGTGTAAAATGCTTGTGTCCATAAATGCTTGCTTGTAATTCCAAAGTTTTAATTCCACACTCATAATATATAATTATCCCAATCAAAAGTGTTTGCAGTTTAAAATCAAAGAGATGCTTAGTTAATTTTAAATGACTTTTGTCTTGTTTATTTGTTGACATGGGTGAAATCAACAAGAAAAATCAAATACCCAAATATGTCTTGGATCTTAGGTACATACACATATACATATATAAGAGAGCTGCAAAGCCACATTTAAAAATAATCAGATATGTACTAACATTGGCAGGTATATTAGAGTTGGGTTTGACCGACTATCATACTTTTTTTAAATGATATATTAATTATTTTATTATTATTTTTTTTAGCATAATACAAGCCACAGGATCCGTTAATGGGTATACATCTTGTCCACGTGATGTAAATGAAAATGGCATTTATACCATGAATATATGGGGAATGAAGCCCTTCCCAGTACTATGCGATGCAAGGACAACCGGTCCAGGTTGGACTGTGATAGCACAACGAACAAATGGCAACTTAAGTTTCTATAAAAATTGGCAGAGTTTCAAACAGGGATTTGGCAGTCTCCACGATGATTTCTTTATCGGACTGGATAAATTGCATCTAATAACCAAATCGCAGCGCCATAAATTGTACATACATCTAGAGGATTTTGAGGGACAAACTCGCTATGCCACATATGATGAATTTTTTATTGAAAATGAAAATCGATTTTATGTTATGTCCAAATTGGGAAGCTATACTGGAGATGCAGGAGATTCATTAAGTTATAATAAAGATGCGAAATTCTCCACTTACGATAAGGATAATACTGGGGGGAGTTGTGCGATCACACGTTCAGGTGCTTGGTGGCATAAAAGCTGTACACAAAGGTACATATATCGCAAATCTGGACTGAAACAGTGCAAGAAGTGTTTGCTTGCTTGATCCAATTAAAGTAAAACATATTAACTTATTACTTGTTTATTTTCAGCAATCTTTTTGGCTTGTATTTGGGTGGAAAACATGAAAATATATTGCCAGAAAGCGGAGTATATTGGCTTCATTGGCGTGGAAATTATTATTCATATAAATCCATGAAAATGATGGTGCGGCCTACTTGTAGCTGTCCACGAAATAATTAATTTCAAACAATCTGGAAACTAATGAAGAAAATATTAGTCATTTAACTAAATAAAAATAACATTTGCGTATTTTGAATACTTTTGAATGCTTCTTTATAAAAATCTTGATATTTCAGAAGTAAATATTTTAAAATAAAATGGCAGCACACCAGTGCAACCAAATGATGAATTGTAAAAAAAAAATATTTACACTCTCACAAAATCACATATGGGCATTTCCATAGTCGCGAACGCGACATTTGTACAAATTCAAATGGCAGAGAAATATAGAAAACAAAAACAATTTTTGATTTTCTATTTAAATAATATTAATAATTGATATATATCGAGGGCAAACTAGCAAAATCGTTATTTCCAATATCGGAAAATGAAATCACAAATGAACTCGAATTTTGTTCTTACAAATCGAGTTTCCAAGCGGATATGAAAAATATTTTTTCGAATGTTGAGTTTTTGAAAATTATTTCGTATTATATCTTCATTCAAGCCAATCGGATGAAAACTAATTTTTTTCCATGCAGAATTTTCCGACGCATTTTCGACTTCTCCGGGTGAAATTTTCTAAAACCTCGTCTTAGTACACACTTTTACCACTAACAGAAACTCCTGTCCAAATTTCAGCTTTCTATCTCGTACCGTTTAGGCCGTGCGATAGTTGTCAATCAGTGAATCAGTCAGGACACTCTCTTTTATATTTATAGAGATTAATTTTGGAAACCTGGATATATTTTTTAATGGCAGTCTTTATTATCATGATTTCTTTTGGGAAAGCTACATGGCTTAACGAGATCTATATTTGTGTATACGCATTGTATTCGAAAAATTGAATACTGGATAAACATGAGCGGTAATGCCGGCTGTTACCGGTCCGCTTCAGAAGGGAACTGTGGCCTTGCCATAGCATGGGCCCTTAATTTCGAAAATTTGGGTGTAATAGTTTTTTATTAACTGTGAGAAAACGCTGTAAAAATCGATGTCGTACAAAACGGCCAATCTTTTTTTTATGAAATTTTTGTTTAAATCAAGAGTTCTGAAATAATTCCGATGTCTTGCAGATATGTTCGATGTAATAAATGCACGTATTCTGTTTTGAATTCTGCAACGGCAGTCAATAATTATTAATCGTCAATAAAATTGTTGAGGCTTGAATCATTGACTATAAGCAAGATGATTGTAGCATTGGCGGCAGCGAAGTGACGTGGACTACTTGCGGCTTGCATGTTCTTTTTTAATAAATACTTTCACAGAATCATTAAAAGTAAATAATTCTTTTCCTGAAAAGTAGGAAATAATCTTAACAATCGGGTTATTACAACAACAAAGGTCACTTTCTAAGAATTTCTTATCAAGAATATTCAAAATAAAATATATTACAAGCAGGGAAGTTGGTATAGCCCGACTGTGATATACTCTATAGCTGCTGCTGCGCTGCGTCAGCGAGCTTTCTTTTGATCATTGCTGGAGTATCACTCATCCGATCATTATCAATCCTTCATCAAATCGATAAAAAATATTACTTTAATCTACCCATTTATCTACAAAACTTTGGGACATATTGAGTTTTTTTCTAAACTGCGTGGGCGGGGGCATAAACTTGATTTATACATGTCAAACCTCAATATCTTACCCTACGAACAGACAGACGGACATGTCTCTATTTACTCGGCTGTTGATGCTGATAAGGAATTTATAGACTTTATAGGGTCGGAAATAATTTCTTCTCCCTTATAATAACTTACTGACTAACTTAATATACCTTATGTAATATACCTTTGGTACAGAGTATAACAATCGTGTAACTCATGTTCTTATCAACCATTTATGCTAGACATCTGACTATAAAACAGCCGTTCGTTCCGTACATCTCATTAGTTCAAATCGCTCTATTATGGAATTACTTACGATTCTTTCGACACTCTTGTGTCTTAGTCTCAGTGTGAAATGCTCTCTCGGTGACAATGACACTAATCAACAAAACCCCGTATCTCGAAGGTATTAATTTAAAAAAACTGTGTAAATATGTGTTCTCTTTATGGTAAGATCATTTGAAAGTCATACATTGATATTGGGAAGTGTAAGGACTTAAATCCAAAAATAAGGTTTAAAAGTGAAATATTTTGAGTTCATATGTTTCCGATTGATTCGCAATCTAAGCAATAGACGGCGTCACTACATTGTCTGGCCAATACAATATATTTATCCGATTGTGTTCAAACTTGCCAAAATTGTATTATAACAGATCATGTTATACTAGAAAGTATAAAGACTCTGCCATTGAAAATTGTTTTTTTTACTAGAAGAACTTTTTGACCTGTCGCTCGAACGGTTGCTATATGCCACAGTCATCCGATTTGGATCAAACTTATCAGAACTATGTAAAAGCATATAATATTGATAATGGTCAAATTTGGAAGCGAAAGCATTAAACTGAAAAAATAGAGGAAAGCTAACTTCGGCTCGACCGAAGTTTATATACCCTTGGAGCATCATATATGCCTGCCTGATTGTTGTATGGCACCTATGCTATATATTTATACGATTTTGATCAAAATCTCAAACATTGTGTTGAAACCAGAGGTCCGGAATAACTCTCAACACATATTTTCAAAGTGTTTCTCACTGAGAGAAATTCAAAAACCATAAGCAATTTCGGTTTCTCACTGTGTTTAATTTTTATTTTTGTTTTATTTGTGTTTTCTGTTAACCGAAAATTGTTGAGAGAGAAAAATTTAACTGTTTTTCAATAACACTTTGAAAATAAAATATGTTCAAAGTGTTTTTTGATAAAAGTTATAGTATAAAAGAAAATCGAAAGTAAATAAAAATAAGTGGAATTTCTCTATTAGTTATGTAATGATAATTTACAGTGTTTATACCAGCGGTGGTCACGAAATTAAAGTTTGGGAGCAGTCCAACAACAAAAACAGTAAAAACCCAACCTTATCAGATAAAATCGATTCGGCAAACGAGACACTCACTGCATATGTTTTAATTTGCAAACATCTGCTTCAGTGCCATGCGGGTCTCGATCACGCACACTGTACCTGCTGTGTCCAGCTGGAGCCGTGCGTCAATAAGCATGAATTTTGTTGTTTTAACTTACTACTATGTAAGGTAATTACACTTGCTGCGACGTATTCAATAATTTTCTTAAGCTTCAGAATGACGCCTGCTGCCAAAAAAAACAGCTCTTCGATCAGATGAAGCATGGTCATCCATTGTATATATCGCGGTTTAGTATTGTCGTAATCATAATTTTTGTAGTTATGTGATGTCATTTGTGGTCTTGAAAAGCATTTTTATACACTTGAAAAGTGTATTATAATTTTTCCCAGAAGTTTGCAACGCATAGAAGGAATCATCTCCGACCACATAAAGTATATGTATTCTTGATCAGCATGACGAGCTGAGTCGATTAAGCTTTGTCCGTCCGTCTGTCCGTCTGTCTGTTTCTACGCGAACTAGTCCCTCAGTTTTGGAGCTATCGAGCTGAAACTTTGCACAGAGTCTTCTTTTTACTGCACGCTGCTAATATGTCAAAACCGACCGGATCGGATGACTACTTCTTGTAGCTGCCATACAAATGTTCGTTCGGAAAATGGATTTTATAAGAAAATTTCTTTCTCAAACACGCATGGGTAAAATGTAATGTTTTTAAGCTGATCTGCGAAGTTTGGTCGAAGTCGCTAACCGTTGAGACAAGCTATTTCAAGTGTATCAAAACTTCGGTACAGACGAAGTTAGCTTTGCCTTTCTCGTTTTAATTGTTTTAAGGTTTTATTCCCATGGTCCATGGAGGTCTCTTATCTGTGAATTGAGCTAATACGTTGATCTTTGCATTTTTGGTATTATTACAATTTTTGGTCCTCTTTGGTATTTTTCACCGATAAAAGATTTGTCATACGCAGAAAGTGGTTTGAAATAATCTCTATGATTTTGACTATATTCTTTCCCATTGGTCATTCATGGTATTTATCGCGGTTGAGTATTGTCATTATCACGGCTATGTAGTTATGTGATATATTAAGGTAACTTAAGGTATAATAAAACTTTGGGGTGTGAGCGCCATTTTTTAAAGACTGTTAAATGCATTCGCATTGTTGATTGAATGTTGCCATTTGAGGTTTTGAAAATCAGTTTCTTAGGCACTTGTATTACCATGGAGATTCTGTAGCTGTGAACTGCGATAACGCGTTGATCCTTATATAAAAATGAAATTTAGTGTTGAAAATGTCCGTTCCACAGACTATGACTAAAAAGACACTTCTATTTTTCTCACAATAATAAGTGTAAATTAAAAACACAAAACAGAAAAAAAAAAAACGAGAGCGTAAGTTAAAGTCGGCTCTAACCGACTTCGATATACCCGATACTCATGAAAAGTAATGTTTAACAGCGTTCCTTTACTCTCCGATATTGATGACAGTTATTGCTAAAATAAATATAAGTTTGAAATTTGAATTCGATATCTTAAAAAATGTGGCAGTTATTCAACATTTTTGATTGTGTGGGCGGGGGTGGGCGTGGCAAAAATTTGAAACAAACTTGATCTGCGTGCAGACCATAGGAGTTTACATGTCAAGTTTGGTGGCTCTAGCTCTTATAGTCTCTCAGATCTAGGTGTTCATACAGACAGACCGACGGACGGACAGACGGACAAGGCTATATCGACTCGGCTGGTCTGGTCGGAAATGATTCCTTCTGCCTGTTACATACATTTGCACGATTTGAGTATACCCTTTTTACTCTACGAGTAACGGGTATAATAAAAATATGTGTTTCTCACTGAGATAAACACTTACAGCGAGCGAAACACTTATACTCAAAAAATAAATCACTCTATCTGTTTGAGAGATATTTCAAAGTGTCTTATTCAGCGGTGTCACAGAAATCTCTTCCAACCAAATTCCAACCCAAAACCAATTCTCAGTGTCACAGAAATCTCTTTCGGTTGGTTTCAAATCTCTCGTGTTTTGTCGGGAGATTTAGCTAAATTCACCAACCAAACAATTTCGATATGCAAAATTAGTTTTGGAAATGTGAAAAACATTATTTTTCTGGATAGGTTGCATCAAATTAATTAAATATTTTAAAATTTGTGTTTCAATAAAAACTCGCCTAATGCTGCGTAACAATTAAAATCTGCCAACCACAGCGCCCTCAAGTTATGGAGTCGCCATCTGTGTGCGAACATTGGCACCAACAAGGGCTTAGAGTTGGCAAGTTATATTTTATGATTGGCGCAAAAATATTTTTTAAATTTTGCTTCTTATTTTTGGAGAATATGACTTAAATTTGAATTTTAATTTAAAAATGCATCATAAAACATATTACACTATGAAAAATTTGCATTTAAACATCAAATTAACTCATAACTAAGAGATGGGAATTTTTTTTTGCGAGAAAGGGCAACCCTGTTAACAGATTGGATAGAAATGTTCCATTAACATGGACGCAAACCTTTCAACTCGATTTTCATATAAGAAAACGAAATCTCTTGAAGTTCTGGGACACCGGCGGATTTTTCGAGCGTTTTGCAAACCAACCGAGGCCAAAATCTCTAGAGATTTCTGTGACACCCCCGATTATAACAGGGTTATTTTACAACACTTTCATTTTAAGTAAGATATTCCGGACCTCTGGTTGACACACATAATATTCATAGCTGGAAGGTATTAAGACGCTACCATTTTAAACAAAAAAGTTTTTCTCATTAGAACTACTTTTTCGACCGATCGTTATGCTGTAGTCATCCGATCCGGCCGGTTCCGTCACATGTGCAGCGTATTAAAAGACTTCGTGCAAAGTTCGGTCACAATTGCTTCAAAACGGACGGAGAAGTTAGCAAAGAAACATACTGTCGGACAGACGGACATGGCTGTATCAACTCAGCTCGTCAAGAATGAATATACTTTAGGTTGTCGGAGATGCTTTCTTCTAAACTTTACGAACGTGCGGACATTTTTAATATACCCTGGAATGAGGAACAAAAGCTAAACATAACCCACATTAGCAACCACCAAAAATAATGTTTCTGAAGGTAAACTGTTCATGGACTACTTTTGACCCGTTGTCTCAAAAGCAGAAATTAATACCGAAACTGCTAACGGTTAGAGTTTCGATTACTGTTGTGGGATGTCGGTTACGGTACGGGTTGGTGTTATTAACCTTATTCTGTTTCGGGTCTCGGTTTCCTTTT
This sequence comes from Lordiphosa stackelbergi, assembly GCA_018904235.1. Lineage (NCBI taxonomy): Eukaryota > Metazoa > Arthropoda > Insecta > Diptera > Drosophilidae > Lordiphosa > Lordiphosa stackelbergi. The sequence continues at coordinate 59,740 of JAEIFU010000359.1, forward strand.
ACGGTTACGGTTATTAGTATAAAATATCACTTTGACAAACCCATTTTTAATCTCATTTATTCAGTGAAACAACTGAGTTCAAATTTTTTATACAGAAGAATTTTCGCCTATTCTAAATATTGACGTAATAAATTTTAACTAAAATAAGGAACCACTTCGTTCATGTCAAGCTAAATTATATAAATATACATTGATCAAAAAATACAAATACAAATACAATTTGTCGTTATGAATTCATAAAAAAAGGTTTATTTTCAGAAATCTTAATTGCATAAAAGCACTTCGAGTTTAATAATCCAAGCGACCCCTGAGAGGATTAATTATAAATTCTACTCCTGAAAACAAACGCTCAACACTGACTTGTGTGGGTGGTACTGCTGGCAAAACTATTGTTAAATTTATAAGATCTGGAAATATTGTTCAATCTTTTTCCCACCGCACTATGGGCGATTAGCCAAATTTTGTGGCATAAACTCCAAAAATAAAGCAAGGCCCTTGACATTTTGTGTGAATGTGTCGTCAATTGGGCCACGCCCTAACTTCCCGCCCTTACAACTACCTGAAATGGTACGGACAAAACGTAAATTTTTTATAAAAATCGATCTTTTAGATGTGCAATTTGGCACATTTGACGAATCGGAACATAGGTACTTATGTGTATTAACCACGCACCCTGCCACTTGCCCCTTCCCAACCGCAAATTAGTCTGTATGGCAAGTTCGGAAGCCAATATTCTTTTCAATCGTAGCCCTCCCTCAGTATAGCTTATTTTGGTCGTCCCAGATTGCAGGGTGATGATCTTGCGTTATTTTCATGATCAATTTCCATTTCCAAATTTTTTTAAAGCCATTCTGAGTGCATGGTTTCATATCTTGTCAGATATCTTTGGCATTTTGGCAAATATCGATTTATAAGAGAGATAAATCCTTTTAATTTGGCTTTAACTTGATGTATATTTTTATACCCTTGCAAGGGCCTCTCCAAGGCCTTGGAGTAGGTATATTAAAATTGTCCGGATGTTTGTAACGCACAGAAGGAAGCATCTCCAACCACATGAAGTTTATATATTCTTGATCAGCGTGACGAGCTGAGTTGATATAGCCATGTCCGTCTGTCCGTCCGTATGTCCGTCTGTTCGTCTGTTTCTATGCTATCTCCTCCGTCAGTTTAAAAGCTATCGTAACCAAACTTTGCACGAAGTCTTTTTGTACAAATACGCTGCACATTTGTCGGAACTGGCCTGATCGGATGACTAAAGCATACAGCTGCCATAGGAACGATCGGTTGAAAAAGAAGTTCTAGTGAGAAAAACTTTTTTGTTTTCAATGCTTTCGCTACCAAGCCTCGTATTTATATGTTTTTTATGCTTTCACATAATATCAGCAAGTTTTATGCAAATGGGGCAACTATATAGTATAGCTGCCATACAAAAGATAGATCTGAAAAAAAGTTTTAGTATGAAAAACTTTTTTGTTTTCAATGCTATCGCTCCCAAACTCGTTACTGATCAATATGATATGCTAAAACTTAATTCTGTTAAGTCTGATCGAAATTGGAGGACTATTGCATATAGCTGCCATAGGAATTATCTGTCGAAAAAATAGTTTGAGTGAGAAAAACTTTTTTGTTTTCAATGGTAGCGTGTTTGTTCGTTTCAGTAATAAATATTATCTGTCTCAACACAATTTTAGAAAGTTTGATCAAAATCGTATGAATATATCGTATAGCTGCCATATAAAAAACTGGTAGAAATATATCATGCTCCAAGGGTATATAAACTTCGGTCGAGACGAAGTTAGCTTTCCTCTATTTTTATGCTTAAATCGTTTTTGTTGATCTCTACTTTAATGTTATCAGTTATGTCATCAACATTTCGATTGTTGCTGTTCCAAATATTGATCAGAGTTTCGTGCGAAAACTCATATGTCACTAAAAATGCATGTTATTCGATAAAGCGCAAAAATGCGCAAAAAAGATTAATAACACCATAAACCAGGAGCCTTAACAAATAACTTGTCGGTTTTAGTTGCTTGCGCCTACAAGCGCCGCAAAAGTATTACTCCACGGAACACAATTACATTTGTTATTTTTCTGCAAAAAACAGCTTTGCCTATTTATTTACTTTGCAAATACAATAAACTGGTAACGTCAATTTTCACAAGGACGTGCTTTGATAAATCACCTGACTTCAGAGAGCTGCCACAAGAGAAGAGTTGCCACCCGGCCGAAAAAAAACATTTTTTAATCTAACTGAAGTATTCACTTTTAATAATTAAAGTCACTATTTGAAATTAATCCCATCGACTTTTTAACTTTATGCCAGAAAAATCGTCATTTCGCCCAAAGTGCACCGTTCCAATATGTCTACCTTGCTAAGCAATCTTTTTTTAATATAGATGTCAGATTAATGTTCAATTCACTCCAAATTTTCGATAAACTTGGTTTTGGACTGTTGTTGTTGTGTTCGATTTCAAATTAACATTGAATCTAAATGGAATTCTTGTTGATGCAACTTTTGCTGGTGCTAAAACTGTAACAATTTAACCAACCATAATCGACACCATAAAAAATTTGAGTCGAAGTCGTGCATTTTTGTATCGGATAAACTAGTCAGCAACCAGTGTAATACCACAAATGTATAAGGAGAGATACGGAGAGTAAAGGTTATGGTTAGCTGCACTCACTCTTTCTCGTTCGCTCTCTTTTCTTTGTGCCCGTCTGCAACAGTGCGGCGAAATGTATGTATGTATGTAAAAAGCTAATTGTGCACACATCAAATAAATTTATGTTTATCGAAATTTTTGCTAGTAGTAGTATTAATAAAGGTTACGGTTACCATTACGTTTTCGGTTGCAAATTTTGAAGGTTATTTTGCGGTTTAGGGTTATGATTTCGGGTAAGGTTTTAATCTAAAAAAAATAAATAAATAAGAATATTCATTCAGGATATTTCAAGACAAATGTTACATGAGAAATCTACAAATATGGCTCGGATTTGAGAGCTGCAAAGCCAAATTTAAAAATAATCAGATATTTGCCAGCTTTGGCAGGTACTAGGGTTTATTAGAGTCGGGTTTGACCTACTTTGTTCCTTTTTTAAAATTTTATATTTAATTACTTTAATCGTCGTACCTCATATAATTTTGGATTATTTTCTTAGCATAAAACATGAAGTCAATGACACAGGATTCCTTAAAAAATATACATCCTGCCCACGTGAAATATATGCAGATGGCATTTATACAATGACTATATGGGGAATTGAGCCCTTCCCAGTACTATGCGATACAAGGACAACCGGTCCAGGTTGGACTGTGATAGCACAACGAACAAATGGCAACTTAAGTTTCTATAAAAATTGGCAGAGTTTCAAACAGGGATTTGGCAGTCTTCGCGATGATTTCTTTATCGGACTGGATAAATTGCATCTAATAACCAAATCGCAGCCCCATGAATTGCACATACATCTAGAGGATTTTGAGGGACAAACTCGCTATGCCAATTATGATGAATTTTTAATTGAAAATGAAAGTCAGTTCTATGCAATTACCAAATTGGGATACTTTACTGGAGATGCAGGAGATTCATTAATTAATCAAAAAAATATGAAATTCTCCACATACGATAAGGACAATAGTTACGGGAATTGTGCGATCTCACGTTCAGGTGCTTGGTGGCACCAGCAGTTCAGCTGTTCACAGAGGTACATATATCTCATTTCTCCACCGAAATTGTGCTAGACATGTTTGCATGCTTGATCCAATAAAAGTAAAATTTATTAAATACTTGTTTATTTTCAGCAATCTTTTTGGCTTGTATTTGGGTGGGAAACATGCAAATATATTGTCAGAAAGTGGAGTATATTGGTATCATTGGCGTGGATTATATTATTCATATAAATCAATGAAAATGATGGTGCGGCCTACGTGTTGCTGTCCGCTAAATAATTAATATCACACGATCTGAAAATTTGTGAACCAAATAACAAGCAATTAAATAAATAAAAATTACATTTGTGTATTTTGAATACCCAAATGAACATTCGGTGCACATCAGTTATTTCAATGCGCCCGTGTATGCTTTTTTATAAAAAATTTTGAACATTTTAAAACAATCAACTAAAGAATTGTAATAAAAATAAACAATTGCAGTGAATTAAAGTGAAAAAACAAAAGAGAAATTGTTTTAGTTCAACGCCAAGGCATACATCAAAGTTAGTACTTAATTTTCTGGAGTGGAGAATGGAGCCCATGAAGACTTTAAAACATGGAAGGTAGATATCTCTGGCTATTGTGTTGTCCAATGCGATGTCGACGCCAACAGCTTCTAGCTCTTCTTCTTTTTAATTTATTACACGGTTAAAATTTCATAAATTTCAGGATTTCCTCATAACAATTTATTAATAAATATTTCGTATTGTGTTGCCAAACAATCTATTAAAAAAAAAATTATTATCAATTTTTAAATTTCGGCGCCACATTAGATCGATAATCTAAAACTACCGATAAGCTAGTTGAAAAAAAGTGCTGTTAATAGCAACAGAGCGCTGATTAAGCTCGCTGTGCAAAAAGCAACGGTAAATGTAAAACAAATGAAAACGCAGCGGCATAATATAAACTAATTAATTCATTTAATTACAAATTAAACAAAGTTCAATAATAGTTAAAACATTTCCAAACAAAAGTGTAAACATTTAACAGTAAGTGACCATCCAATTTGCACTTAATCAAAAACTCCAGCACGTTCAAATTCTGGCAGCGTGTAGCGTAAGGTCTGCTCCAAGCGCTTGGAACCAAACATTTGCTTCACCTTCTGCTTCGTAAAATCAGCGTCTTGAAAATTCTCTAAATTGTTATCCGCCGTCTGGGCCTTGTCTTGGCTGACAGTGGGAAAAATGCCATAGTTGGCAAAGAAACCGAACCCCTGGCGTTGATGCACCTCATCCAGTATTTGCTCATAGCTGGGCACTGGCAGATCCTTCATATTCAATTTGAGTAAAGCTTCCACCAATCGGGCATGATAAATCTTCAGCAGTTGTGGCCTCTTATGCTTAAGCACCTCCAAATTGAGACTGGTGTAGAAGAAGTAATTCAAGTCAATGCCCGGGCTACCCCAAATGCTTAGCTGGAAATCAATGAAAATCAAATCTTCCGGCTTCTGGGATGTGGCGTTGTATTTAAAGAGGATATTGTTGACCCACAAATCACCATGATTTAGCACTTTGAGCTCCTGCTCCAAGGGCGCCTGGCTGCGCACCAGATGGTCACGTTGATTAGCCAAATATTTGGCTATTTTATCGGCTATGCGTTCATAACCAGGCCAGGAACTCACCAGACTATGGAGCTCTTTACCATTGCCAGTAAAAAATCGCATAAGCAGTCCATCATCTTTGGCCAGACCATGAGGTGATAGCATGCCATGGCCGTAGGCATCAATAAGTTGTGGATCCTGGAATTAAAAATGTTTGAAATTTAATGCTGGAATGAATGAATGAAGTATGCAAAAATAACCAAAGCAATCACAAAAAATTTTTTTTTAAATACAAATTAAACATTTGATACAGGCCATTAAGTTGTTTCTCTCAATTTCAGCATTTTTAATTGCTGGGTGAACGGAAAAAAGAACCAAAGATTTTATGGAATCAGTAGGACAGATTCGCTAATGGGACTTCCCAAAATGCATGCTGGTATTTTTGCGTCTCAAAGCCAAAATTCATCATCTCTTAAAAATGCAGAGCCGAACCGAAAACCGCTTAATAGAACAGTTTGACTTATAAAAATATTTAATTAATTTATGTTAAGGTTACAGCAACCGGTGGTTGCAAGTTCTGAAGGGGCCAAATAAGTAGTTGGAGCATTTAGATTCAACTAGAGACCCGTAAAATAAACTCTGGAGCAAGGTATATTAAACAAGGAACCCAGTGGCGCAGAGCTCAACGTGTTCTGTCGAAAATATGCATTACGACTGTCGAAAATGTAAGACCTAGTAACCTAGTAATGCAGGTTGTCGGCAGCCCGTTTACAAAGCGGACATGCACCTGGAAAAGTAATGCAGATTGTATGCGATTATTTCCTTGATACTGATGGAATAGTAACGCTTTACTCAGTACTCAGAACTCAGCAGTATGAAGGAAATAATCAAATACAATCTGCATTACTTTTCCAGGTGCATGGCCGCTTTGTAAACGGGCTGCTGACAACCTGCATTACTAGGTAATAAGGATGTATGCCAGAGCCGAACTTCCCATTACGAATGCGTACATTATTTTTATACACTTGAAAAGTGTATTATAATTTTGCCCAGAAGTTTGCAACGCATAGAAGGAATCATCTCCGACCTCATAAAGTATATATATTCTTGATCAGCATGACGAGCTGAGTCGATTAAGCTTTGTCCGTCCGTCTGTCCGTCTGTCCGTCCGTCCGTCTGTCCGTCTGTCTGTTTCTACGCGAACTTGTCCCTCAGTTTTGGAGCTATCGAGCTGAAACTTTGCACAGGGTCTTCTTTTTACTGCACGCTGCTAATATGTCGGAACCGACCGGATCGGATGACTTCTTCTTGTAGCTGCCATACAAATGTTCGTTCGGAAAATGGGTTTTAGTAAGAAAAACTGTTTTGTTCTCAATATTACTGCTATCAAACACGGTCATGGGTAATAAGTAATGTTTTTAAGATGATCTGCGAAGTTTGGTCGAAGTCGCTAACCGTTGAGACAAGCTATTTCAAGTGTATCAAAACTTCGGTACAGACGAAAGTTAGCTTTGCCTTTCTCGTTAAAATTATAATGCAGATTGTTCGCAGTCTGTTTGTTTGCGATTACTATCTCTTTAACGAAAGTCAGCGATTGTAGTGCCTTACATTTTCGACAGTCGTAATGCATATTTTCTACAGAACACGTTGAGCTCTGCGCCGCTGGGAAGGCTCACTCGCTCTCTCACAACTCATTATATTTGTGTCAAAGAGAGCGAGAGAGTAATATATTTCAATACAAAGCCTACTAAGCTACTAAGTAAAACACAAAAAATTCGTCCGCGGAGATGCTTCGCTTACAACAGTTCCTTACTGACTGAAATTTAACAAGTTGTCAAGAGAACGAGAGTGTGAGTAGGCCTACCTTGTTTAGTATACCCTGCTCTGGAGCAAAATTATGGCCGCATCTTCTTTTTTAAAGAGAAAGAGCATTAAAACTGAGAGAAAATAGATGACAAACATTAACACTCTCAATGCAAATATTAACCGTTGTTTCATTTCCGTTTTGTGTGAGGTGCATTACTTTGGTCGCACATTTTAATTTCTTATTCAGTGCTTCGTGCGCACACTTGGTTGAGTAACTTTTTGAAATAAATTTGTAAATATGCCAAGTGGGCCAGTGCTGTCAGATCTCAAGAAGGCGAGAATTAAGAATTGCTCATTTCGAAAAACTGCCAGCAAAATTGCTCGATCCGACAAAGTTGTTCGAAATTTTAGGAAAAACCGAAAAGAATATTGAAAAAAAAACCGGAGGCCGTAAGCCGAAGATAAGTCAACGTGACCAGAGCCGAATAGTGGGTGCTGCAAGTAATTCATTAAAGACCACTAATGAGTTAGCGGCTGCCAAAAAGTTTCTCGCTGGACCGTTACACGGGCCTTAAAGACATCTGAAAACAATGTTCGACAAAAATTGAATGTGACAGCAAGGTGACTGGACTGGACCGGATGAAATATACCTGAGATAAATTTGCTGGACAAAGGTAAAGAGCAATGCAAATATTACTTTATCTTTCTATATCATTTTCTCGGATGAGAAAAAGTTTAATTTGGATGGCCCTGATAGGTTTTCGGACATGAATCCGATGGTAAACCTGTGGGCGTTGCTGGTCCAAAGAATTTATGCTCAAAACACCAAGTGTAATAGTACTAAGGAGCTCAATATGGTAGTCATAAAGGCATGGGAAGGCATAGGGCAAAGGGACTTAAAAAATCTCTTAGACAGTATGCCGAATAGCATCTATGATTTTATTAGTGCTAAAGGAGGTTACACTCATTATTAATGTGAATAAAAATATATTAATACATTAACACAGTTTAACAAAAATTAAAAAAAATCTGCACATACTTTTCTCTGGACCCAAAAAAAAATTCCAAAACCCTTAACCTTTATCCCCCCCCATCGCGTTAAATTAGAAAAAATATTGATTATAACGTATTAGATTTCTCTCGTCGCTATCCCTCCCCACATTCCACTTTCTTTTTTTGTTTCAATTATTTTTGTTAAGTTTGACCCTTTTAGTCCCTTAATTAAATGACTAACTCTTGTTGGTCCCAACAATTTTTTCTAAACTAACAAAAATTTCAGTTAATCATAAATTAACCCAAATCTAAATGAAATTTTTGGCGAGAGATTCAGCCCTGTTTTTAGAGATGGAACATCAATTGGAACATCTGGTTGTCCAACTAGATTTTCTTATTAGAAAATGAAATCTCTAGAAGTTCTGTGGCACCAACGAATTTTTCGAGAGATTTACAAACCAACCGTCGGCAAAATCTCTAGAGATTTCTGTGGCACCCCCGATATCAATTGATTTGAGGTAAAACAGCAAAAATCGGTTTTTGGGCCATAATTTCAGATTTTGGGGGTGTTTTTGGCGAAAACCAAGTATGAGGAAATGCTTTACTCGACTTGCTCTACAGCGTATGCTAGGCCATTTCGAAAGTATATTTTCGCTGCAACACTGTGTTAGTTAACATTTTTTTATATAGTTTATTTAATTTAGTAAGGTGCGGCCAAAATTATGCACCTCGCACAAAACAAAAATTGAAACAACGGTTAATTTTTGTATTGAGAAAGCTGATGTTTGTCATCTATTTTCTCTTATTTTTAACGCTCTTTCAAACGATAATCGCAAAGTTTTTCTAGTTCCACTGTTGCTATGCGTACCTCTCCATAATTTTACTCCAGAGTTTAGCACATAATACTTGTAAATTTGTAAATTTAAATCAATTACGTACCATAAATTGTCCCTATCAGCGGTGTCACAGCAAATCTTTTCCAACCAAATTCCAACCCAAAACCAATTCTCGGTGTCACAGAAATCTCTCTTCGGTTGGTTTCAAATCTCTCGTGTTTTGTCGGGAGATTTAGCTAAATTCACCAACAAAACAATTTCGATATACAAAATTAGTTTTGGAAATGTGAACAACATTATTTTTCTGGATAGGTTGCATCAAATTAATTAAATATTTTATTTGTTTTCATATTACAATTTGTGTTTCAATAAAAGCCCTCCTAATGCTGCGTAACAATAAAAACCTGCCAACCACAGCGCCTTTTAGTTATGGAGTCGCCATCTGTGCACCAACATTGGTACCAACAAGAGCTAAGAGTTGTCAAGTAATATTTTATAATTGGCGCAAAAATATTTATTAAATTTTGCATTTTATTTTTAGAGAATATAACTTAAATTTGAATAATAATTTTAAAATGCATCATAAAACATATACCACTATCAAAAAATTGCATTTAAACATTAAAATAACTCATAACAAGATGGGAATTTTTGTTTGCTAGAAAGGGCAACCCTGTTAACAGATTGGATTGAAATGGACCATTAGCATGGACCTTCCAACTCGATTTTCATATCAGAAAATGAAATCTCTTGAAGTTCTGGGACACCGACGGATTTTCCGAGCGTTTTGCAAACCAACCGAGGCCAAAATCTCTAGAGATTTCTGTGACATCCCCGTATATGGGACATTCGATTATATTAGGTTTCGCTATCGGAATAGAATTTATACCGTTTTGTACTTCAAGAACCAAGAATGTTTTGTTCTTGGATGTACTTATTTTATATCGAAACATTATAGAATCGAAAAACGACTGTTCTTGAATCACGAACTTTTCGGACCTTTAGTAAGCCAAAAAATATAAGTACAAAATATCGTGGATTAAGGACAAAATAGACTTACAATGCTAGCTCCAAATAAAATGTGAATTATTTTAAATAGAATTTGTTCTTTAAATTCTCTATTGGTTCTAAAAATTTGGTGGATTGGAGCAGGTTGAGATGTCTGAAGTACAGTAAATCTTTATTGGTCTTTGGTTAATTCATTTCCCGTGGATTTTTTCAGCCCAATTTGATGTAATACAAAGGCATATTTTCAAGAGCAAATTGGCCATAGCTTTAAAATTTAAAGAACATTTTGTATCTATTTTATGCATTTCTTGTTTTGTTTCAAGATTGTATTGGGGTTGACTTTAGAATTGATTAGACTTTAATTAAGAATATTTTGTACTTATTTTAATAGTTAATCGAGTCTTAAGACCATTACAACCTAAAGGTGTGATCAAAAAATTGATAAAATAATTATAAATGTACTCAGGGGTATTCTATAAATCTCTAGAGAAATTCGTATAAACGATTGCACTTCGAACTAAATTTGGACTTCTTTATTTGCAAAGTGCCAAGTATCAGACCGCCTACTAGATTATGTGGAAGGAAAACCGTACGCTTTAAATCTACTTGGCTTTGAGCAAGCGGTTTCAAATTGCTCAACTTTTGTCGTCTAATCTAGTAGCCGGGCATTTGAGCCCCTTAACACATAAATTCAAACAGCTCTAATATGAAATGTTGACGTTTATACGAAAACGTCTAGAGATTTCTGGGACACACCCGACTAAATATATTCCGAAACATTCATAAATCAAATACCTCGGGATTAAACAAATAGTGCTTGAAACTAGAATTTTGTACTTCAATCAAGTATTTTCGTACTTATCGTACTACCTTTTTTAATCCAAATGAGATGATTTGATTTTTTTTTAATTTTACACCCCTCTCCACCCCATAAGTCAGCCCTATCCCCACCGATCGGAAAAATATTGCCAGAAATTAAATCAAATCAATCATTTAAAGCCAAAGACAACGACGTTATTAATTTCTGCCGGTCATTTTTTGATTCTGTCATAGTGTGCAGTCGTTTTATCTGAGTGTATTTTTGTTTCGGTGCAGTATTTATATTAATAACCTAATCCCAAGCAAAAAAGCAACCCACCTCCCGCGCAACACACCAAAAAACCTTGTACAAATATTAAAAATGGGATTTTAAGCTAAAAGTAAATTAGAAAAGAAACTAGATAGGTCATTTAAAAGTTATCTTGGGGATATATATGTTAAAAGAGAGATGATGAAAACTATAATAGGATCTATGCTTCGGTTAAACAGCCACCCCCAGAAGTAAACGGTGGATTATGCTCGCTTTGCAATTGTAAGGAACTAAAAGCTGATTCTGATTTTAAAAAGGAGTACTTAGGGAAGGGGAAGTATTCGCGGCTCTAGATGAAGTTGGGAAAACTTGGAAAATTACATCCTCAATACTATTTAAAATTGGAGAATACTAAAAGATTTTTAATATAATATAATTTAATATAATGATGCTAAAAATAGTTTAATTTTCTTAATGTCAAGTAAGGTTTTAACTTGTATTGAATAATTGAATGCTGAACACTCTAAGCCAAGCTTGGACCGTGGAAAATAAATCTGACACCAAGACTGAGATGCATTCAAATTAGCTTGTACGAATGGTATAGATCCTATCTTACCTACTTACGTAGGTGTGCTTGAGCTATATCTGAATGCACTTAGAATTTAAATTCCATAATCAAATCATTTAAATTAAATTACTTTTGACTCACCAGCTTTGCCAAGGCCATAGAGGTAGCATGAAACTCCGCCAGACGTTCCATAACTAAACAACAATGTGTTTCATCTAATCCAGATTCGCGTGAGGCCATTACATAATCGCTTTGACTCAGATCCTCGAATACCAACGTACTCTCCGGTTCCTTTAGGCATTGATAGAGTCTACAATTGATTGACAACATAATACAATTTAAATTCTATTTGCTTTACAACACTCACTTGGGTCCAAAACGTTGCCTGCATTTCGTAAGCAGCTCTAGTCTGGGCAAGACTTCATAGTAGGTGATTTTCTCTTTTAAATAGATCTGCAAATCTTCTACAAACTCAACGGACTCCAAACGTGGTATAGTCTTCACAATGAAGCTTATTTCTTGTTCACTCTGATCAGAAACTTGATATTGAATTTTCACTCGATAAATTTTACTGCAATAATTTTCGCCCGCACTGCTACCCAGACTACAATTAATGGCCAATAATTTAACCTGGGCTGTACGTAGAGCAGTTTCCAGTACCTCCTCAAAAAACGTCACATCCAAATGCTTGGGTGGGGTTTCAATCTCCGGATCGTATGCAATGCTAGACATATTGTTGGCGTTTGAAAAGCTTTGCTATTGAGCTGCGCCATTTATATACGGCGAGCTTGTAACAAACAAAGCGTAAAATATTAACAAATAAATATAGTATGTATGTATAAGCAATATATACACATAGATATTAGATTTTAATTTGGCTTAATAGGCGACAACAAGTTGTCTAATTTTTTCGACCCAAGCCAAACACGCAACGGAACACTGGGCGACCTTTTCCACTCGGTTTTAAGTTAAGTTTGTTTTAATTCCTGTCTTTATACTCTGACGGAAAATGGAGGGTATTTTAATTTAGGCATCAATTTTGTAAAGTGATTGATTGGACACAAATTCTAAAAAGAAAACTTTTAGTAAGAATTTTGGTTTCGGTCAAGGAATCTACTTTGTTTGGTTCATCATCTATTCTATACCGTTTACCATCAAAGATCTTTATTTCGCCATCTTCTGGAGAAGCTCCCATTTTAAGTTTGTACACCCAACCTATCAACGTTAATAAATTGACATTCACAGAGAAAGTTTAAAAAATATCAGGTAAATTTCATTAATTTTAGAATTCTTACTATTTATTTAACTATTTTTCCAAATTTTACTGCCATTGAGTTGAACCCTTACCGTTAACGGAAAGCAGCGCTCTTTTAGTGAATGTGTGAAAGGGCCACCATTTAAACCAGCGATGGACACGCTTGGCCCGCAGGGGCCGAACACATTTCCCTATTCACACCTACACTAGCCGACGCTTGTGCCAAAGAAGCAAACATATTTTCCAAAATATATATAATTTAGCGGTCGACCAAAGGGTTTGGTAAAAACAAACATTCGCAAGGGTATTCAAGCTTCGACTCCGCCGATTTTCACTCTGTTACGCGAGTTTTTTATTTTGTTTGCTTTGTGCATTTTACATCGGTCTGTTTTTGCACTAGACTGTCAGATTGGAATTATCTTATCAATCAACCAGACCCACCCGGTTTTTAATTATTATTAGGATCGTGATAAGGGAGCGTGTCTAGTGCACTTGAAAAGAAAAAGCTTTCGCTCTCTCACTTAACACCTTTTTTTTATAATAAAGCAAATGTAATGCTCATGTAACGATATTATTAACATTACGACGAGGGTCACCATTTGAATTGTGAGCTTTTGGCAAGCTTTGCTTGCTGCAAATCTATTCGAAGCTAAAAACATATAAAATGAGCTCGTCCGGACCAGTTAATACAAAAAAATTTTCATTTATAATATTGAAAGCTTTAATTGAATTGGGATGGTCAAGACTAGATTAAATGTATTTTTGGTTTCCCGCAATATTTTCGAAATTAGATCTAATAGAGCTAAACCAATGGAGCAGTTTTGTTGAGTGCAGTCCATATTAATAAAATTATATTTAAAAATGGCTCCACCAAAAATTTTTGCAAGCTCAACAAAGTATATTTAGAATTTTGGAAGCTTTTACGTCAAATGCGCCACTGTGCGCCGCTTTTTACTCTAGCTCTGAGTCCAAGCGGGTTCAACTTCTAGTTAACCAGGTGCTATGTGTAGTTAATATAATTTTAATTCAAAATTTTTTGTAAAATTGAAGTTTTGCTTTGGCATTAAACTGTGAATGTATAATTATCATATCATTATCACGCTACATTTCGTGTGCCAAATTTATTTTAATTTCAAAGTTTTGTATTTAATTAATTTTACGCTGCTTTGAAGCGTACATTTACATTTGGTGTTACCAATTATGTGTAATTATTGAATTTTGTTTTCAAAGCCAAAATGGGTATTCGAGTGTTTTGTTTAAAAATACAGTTATTTTGGTTACGCTATCTTGTAGTTATTGTATCATGATTATTGCTATTTAGAATGTTATATTGAATTTAGGTACTTGAAATCAAATTTTAGTTAGAGTTAATTTGGATGCCAGAATTATTAGCTGGTTCTAAAAACGTTCGATTACACTAGTTTACAGTCAAAAAGACCCATTTCTACTGAACATTTTTTTAGTGTAGCTTGGAATGGTGATCTCAAAAATCGATTTCAAAAATTTTTTCATGGCTCCGTTTTCGATAAATGATAAATGTTTTTTTTCGTTTTTTGTTGGTGCTCTTACGATTTAAGCCATATCTCACTTCTTAATTGTCAGATAGAGTCAAGCAAGATATAAATCGAAAGGTCATTGAACTGCCAGTAATCGCGTAAAACATTGTTTTTAAATCGGCTTATTAGTTTGAATACAATACCTAAAAATATTTCAAAAAAATATACAAGTTTATTTTGAGTTGATCACATATACTCAAATTTGTCTGTTAATTTCTTCTTAAATTGTTGCAATATTATTTTTGTGACGACGATTTTTCTCACCAATCCCTTATTCTTTTTGGGAAATTTTTTGTAAAGTTGGGTTTTTTAGGGGGAAAAAATAAAAATATTTTTTTTTGATTTTTATACCCTTGGATAGGGTATATTAAAATTGTCCGGATGTTTGTAACGCACAAAAGGAAGCACCCCCCCCCCACAGAAAGTATATATATTCTTGATCAGCGTGACGAGCTGAGTTGATATAGCCATGTCCGTCTATCCGTCCGTCTGTCCGTCTGTCCGTCTGTTTCTATGCTATCTCCTCCGTCAGTTTTAAAGCTATCGTAACCAAACTTTGCACGAAGTCTTTTGGTACAAATACGCTGCACATTTGTCGGAACCGGCCGGATCGGATGACTATAGCATATAGCTGCCATAGAAACGATCGGTTGAAAAAGTAGTTTTAGTGAGAAAAACTTTTTTGTTTTCAATGCTATCGCTCCCAACCCTCGTATTTATAAGTATTTTATGAATTCACATAATTTCACCGAGATTTATAAAAATCGGACAACTATATATGCCATATAAAAGATAGGTTTGAAAAAAAATTGTAGTATGAAAAACTTTTTTGTTTTTAATGCTATCGCTCCCAAACTCGTTACTGATCAATATAATATGCTAACACACAATTCTGTTAAGTCTGATCCAAATCGGATGACTATAGCATATAGCTGCCATAGGAATGATCGGTCGAAAAAATAGTTTGAGTGAGAAAAACTTTTTTGTTTTCAATGGTAGCGTCTTTGTACATTCCAGTTATGAATATTATCTGTCTCAACGCAATTTTGGAGATTTTGGTCAAAATCGGATGAATATATCGTATAGCTGCCATATAAAAAAGTGGCAGGAATATATCATTCTCCAAGGGTATATAATCTTCGGTCGAGCCGAAGTTTGCTTTCCTCTATTTTATTTAAATATTTTTGGTTATTGTATTCAAACTACTTAGCCGATTTAAAAAAAATATTTTTTGCGCAATTTCTGGCAGTTCAATTACCTTTCGATTCATATCTTGCTTGACTCTATCTGACAATTAAGAAGTCAGATATGGCTTAAATCGTAAGAGCACCTACAAAAAAATCATATTTTGAAAACGGATCCATGAAAAATTTTTTGAAATCGATTTTTGAGATCACCATTTCAAACTACACTACACAAATATTTCAGTTGAAATGGGTCATTTTTTTTTATTTTTGTAAACTAGTGTTATTGAGGTGCTTGGCAGCGTACAGGAAATATTAAAACTACTGCCAAAATAGATTGAACACTCAAAATAGCTCTAACACTTAAGATTCGAACGGGTTACCTCCTTTAAATATTTGGAAATTGCTCTGTCCCCCAACATGTCGCTGAACTCACACATGCAGGTACAAAATAGAGATTAATAGTACATGGAAAACGCTCCTGGGTAAACAGCACGTGCCACATAGTGTCAAATACCGAATGTTTGAAGCCACTGCCCGTTCAATTATGTGTTGTGGTTCACAGATGTGGGGATTCAGGACATACGAGGAAATAGAAAGACTCCAAAGATATTTCATCAAAAAAGTCTTTCGTCTACCACGTAATTCGCCGAACTACGCAATCCACCTAGAAACTGGTCTCCCTTCGCTTTTTACGTATACTCTGGGTTTGACCTTCCCGAAAATCGCCTGGTATACACTACGGCAAAATATTTATTGGAACGTCGATCTCACTGCTTTGCCGTTTGGCTCGCTGAGGAATGCCCCAGGTTCTTCTAGGATTCTCTCCTTGAACGAAGTGAATTGCGCTGCCTTTCAACGCGACGAAGATGTTGCAGTATGATGAAGGCCATGTGGCTTACCGCCGACCAATTACGTTCCGATTCAAGCATTATGTTTACCAGGTTGCAAGCGCCTGGTGTCCTTCCCACCCTAATGCTGACTTCATTACGTTCGTTCATGTACTGCGGACAGACAAAACAAATGTTCTGCATCTTCTATGGCCCCTGGCTGTCTTCGTGCTTAAATCGATGTAAATAGGATCTGAAGCACCCATGTATGTTTGTCAGGAGATGCGTTATGTAGCCATATCCTTAAGTCTGGGATTAGGCTAAAGGTCCAGCGTCCCTTAATTGACTCTGTCCATCGCTTTTGCCCATTCTGCAGGGTTGCTCTGCGCGCCTCATTTCGATTGGAGATTCCTGAGCTGCGATGTCTAGTGAGATGATGCCAGCTATCACTAATGCTGCATCGTGGGAGACTGATCGGAATGCACAGCTCACGCGCAGACCACATAGGCGTCGCACAGTGGGGCGAAAAGGCCAAAATCGCGCCATAATTCAGCGGAGCGCTTTATCAAAAAATGTTCATGCCATCTTTTTAAGATGATCAAAGTATAAAAAAAAAGTTAAAAGTTGGAAATATTTAGTGGAACTTTTTTTAAGAATAAAATTTTTACTTGTTTTTGCGAAATAAATTTGTTTTTCGAAACATAGAAAGCTAAAAACTGGCCAATACGATTCTTTGCTAATATTATTAACTTGAAGTTATTTTTTCGCAGTCGAAAGAATTAAATTTTCAAAACTTTTTAGATTTTAGAGATAATTCTAATTAAAAACAACATAACCAATTTCGTATTATATTGAACAATTTTCTTTATTCCTCATCGCTACTTTCACTTGAATTAGAGTACTTCTCTTGAACTACAAGTACATTTTCTTACAGATCTAAAGCAGATTTTGGCATTTGATTTTTTTTTCCTGTCTCTTGAAATGCCTCGATGCTAGAGGATCCGAGGTAATGAACATTCTATTTAGAACATCGAGGTTCCACTTTTCCCGACTGCATTTTCTCGAAAAAAGTTTCTCTGTAAAGCTTGAAATCTTAGTTTCGTCCTTCCTGGGCCTCCTCGGTTAATTGACCAATTGGAAGCAATGCATAATTAATTATTTCCGGGCCATGAATAAAAAATTTATGCAAAGTCGGCGTCATATTGTACCAAGGGTACAAATTTACGAAATGCCTAGCAGTCTCCAAGGCATAATTTTTGAATTTGCCCTTATTAATATCATAGTTGCATGAAACAACTATTAATATAGTGTGCATTCTTTTTAGCAAATAGATGTCTATCTTAGTTATCTCTGCAGTCAATTCTGCGTTTTGAAAAAATCGCCTAGCAGTGTTACCATGGTTACTACTTCCAAATCCAGGTTTCGGGAGATCACTAAGTAAGCCTAGTTTTCCCTTGAATTCGTTCTGAATTCGTTGTTTTGTCTTGGCAACAATTTCTTTGTCTTCTACCGATCTGGCTAGCCACCTTCTTATAGGCAATTTGAAGGACAAATGCAAAAGGCATTCAAAAAACCGAATCCATCCATGCAAAGTTGAAAGCTCGAATTTCGAATTTTCCGCTTTCACTTCCTTTAATAACATTCGTCAATGTTATTAAATTGATTGCTTGTTGCTCCGCAAACGTAACACTTAGATGTTGATGTTGTCTCCGTCAATGAATTACAAGCTTTTCCGTCAATCATTGCAAAAATTAACTGATGGCTTACTTCAACTTCAGCGCCTTCAACTTGCATCACAGTGTTAATAAGTCGCAGAATTTCTTTCTCGACTTTTCATTTTCTGCCAGCAAAACACTAAAATATACACTACCTGCTTAATTTTTCATGGTTATTTAAAGAAAAGTATTTTCAAACTTAGTCCACTCGCAAATATCAAGAAAATAAACAAAACAAAACAGGTGTTAGAACAGCTGATTAATGACATTCAAGATGCGCGCGAATGTTCCAGGGCTGACGATGTTGGAATTTTGAAAACGACTTCACTTACTAAAATTCAATTTTCTCAGAAAAGGCAAAAATAGGCACGCTAATTTTTTCAGGACATAAAGTTTAATGTTGAAACTTTATTTTAAAATTTATTTCAAAGAGCGAATGTTGTTTTTTTTGACCTTTTTTCCAAAAATTAAAAAAAAATATTAAATTTTTTTTATGAAAATTTTATTTATACTAATGAACTAAGAATAGTCAAGACTAATACTTTAAATCGCCACACATCCGCATAAAAGTTTCATATTCATAAAAAACGATTGCGAACATACAAAAAAATGCAATTTTTTATGAATTCCTTAAAATCGAGTTCGAAAGGTGAACTTTAAATGCGTGTTGTGGGAGAACCAAATATCCTAGAATATTTTTCTTTTTTGATTATTACGCAAAATTTAATCATCTTTCAAGTTGCATTTAAACTTTCTTCAATATCTCAAAACAAAAATATCAATTTTGGCGCGGAATTTGCTCTAGTCGCCCCAATGTGCGTCGTACCGAGTTGGCAGGGTGTGTGTAGGAGAAATGTACTCTTGCTCCTGCCCACATAGGTGCAGCGTATAGGAGCGTAGAGCTTAGCACGTTGGCGAGTAGCTGATGTCTCGGCTGTAGTGGCCCTCGGCTGTTTGCCATTATTCGCGCAAGCGATGATAATGTCATGCTTGCCTCTTTACTGGCGTCTAAGAGATGCTGCTTAAGGCTCAGCCTATGGTCTATCGTTACCCCCTGGTAACTCAGGTGTGGTCGCGATGTTATTGTAGAGTTGCCTAATCGAATTGTGGCAGTCTCTACCAGCTTCCTGCTGCTAATCAAGGTGTGTGTGCTCGTGTGTATGTGCGCGTTTGTGTACGTGTGTGTGTGCATGCGTGTCTCAATTGAACAGGGTATTTTGAAGTCGGGCTACTTGACTGCAACGCTTTAACTTGTTTTTTTAATCAAATCCAAAAGCTGCTAAACAATCACACTTTACATCATTTCGTTCTGAAAATGAATTCAAAGTTTCTTAATTAAATTCAAAAATTGCCTAATATACCCGACACCTAGGCTAGCTTTTTTCGGTCCCTTGAATCGATCAATCGATTTGGTTCAAAAGTGAAATAAAATCTGTATTGAGTATGAAGTAAGTATAAAACAAGGCGCACACAATACCACAGAAGAGGCTGGTCAGCAATGCAGGTGTTTCAAGAACCTTCTGGTTCTGTATTTAGTACACTCATTGAGGTGACTGCTGATATCTTATTATTATTATTTGAAAGAATTGGTACACAATTGCAAATTGTGGAAAATGGAAATGCCATAGCAACTTAGGCCTTAGGCTATCTGCTGCTGATGTGGGTCCCCATGTTTTCATGATTGAGTGCAAAAAAAGTCTTGAGCTAAAAACTGGGGGATAATTCTTTTGTTAATTATCCGAAACCCACATTAGAGATAACGTGTTTCTTCTTTATCATTTAGATTAATGCTTTCTCAATAATTGCAGTCCAAAAACTTTGAAAATAATTTTCCTTTCTTTTATTTCAATAAAACAAAACGCTATTTGTTGAATTCAGCCGATAATTTATAAGCCAACCCTCTCAAGTATGCATTCAACATTGTTGATTAAAATAATTAGCATTTTGGGATAAGGGGTACTTACTTATTTTTTAAATCTCACCTTATTACAGCCCAGTAACATTTTGTTCATAATCACCATGATCAACATACACAGTTTTATTGTTTTCTTTTTTCCGGCACTCGTCAAAACGTTGATAAATAAAAAATTGAAATTAATTAAACGCCCCCTAACGGGGGTCAACGAAAGTACTGCCACTTTTATTCCATTTTTATCATGCAATTGCTCTGTGTTCGTGACCTTCAATCGAATATACGCAAGTCATCTAAACGCTGCAAAGTGAACTTCAGACTCTCCAGGGTGCGAACGTTGCCCTCAAACATGAGTTGAA
Source organism: Lordiphosa stackelbergi (assembly GCA_018904235.1). Taxonomy (NCBI): domain Eukaryota; kingdom Metazoa; phylum Arthropoda; class Insecta; order Diptera; family Drosophilidae; genus Lordiphosa; species Lordiphosa stackelbergi. The sequence continues at coordinate 80,080 of JAEIFU010000359.1, forward strand.
CTTTTTGTTTAGCAAATTCTTCATCATGGAAATTCTTAAGTGAATTGTCCTCTGAATCAATACCAATCATACTCATCAAGGGAAAGAAACCAAAGGCCACAAAAAAGCCATAGGCCTCCCGTGCACGTATTTCCTCTAGGATGTCATCATAAGAAGGATATGGCTGAGCCCAGGACAGTTTCGTTAGGCAATCCAGTAAAGATTCATAGTAGATATCAATGAGCTGTTGTCGTTGAGTTTTCAATACGTCCAATTCCAGGCTGGTATTAAAAAAATAATTGATATCGAAACCCAAGCTACCATAAAAGCACAATTGAAAGTCGATCTAAAACGAAAATGTCAAGTTAAAAACTTATTTATACAACTGTTAAATGTTTTCTTACCATCTTTACTTGCTGCACCTTGTAATGTTCATCGTATTTAAAAAATATATTATTCACCCACAAATCGCCATGATTGAGCACATTGAAGGCTCCCCGCAGAGGATAAACCGCCTTCAGAACACGCTCGGTGAAATGTTCATGATAGCGATAAAGTTTTCGTGTTATAGAACCAAATCCCTCACAGTCTCCCACCAAGGCGGCCAATTTTAAAAGTTGTGTACCAAATAGCAACTTAAATGGCTCCGACTTAATGGCATCCATGTGCAATAGTCCAAAGGGATAACGATCTATGATGGTTTTCGGTTCATGTTCCGCCATAACCATGGTTAAGGCATGATATTGTGCCAATTTGGACATTACCAAAGCAGCATGATCATAATTTAGTCCCAATTGACGACATTTCATTAGGTATCCTTCTGAGCACAGATCTTCGAAGATAATGGTTTGCTCTGGTTGAGTGGTGGAGTAAAGGTGTCTATAAAAAATATAGGGTTAATTGGAGATTTGAACCATAAAAAGCCACAAAAATACGGACGACTTAGCTCTAAAAGATTTCATAAATTATTGTAAAACTTGATGCCAGACTATTTCTCTCACAAAGCTCACCTTGCAGCCAGCGTCCATGGTTCCTCACTTTTTGCTGACCGCTGCCACATAAGCGCTTCCAGCTTGGGCTTAATATGCATATAGAATATGCTTTCCTTGTTGTAAATATGCAGACGAGCCAATATCGCCTGCTTCTCATCTGGCATGGACTTGACAATTAGTGAAATTTCCACATTATTCCTTTCGGTATTCTGATACCTGATTTTGGCCCGATAAATGTTACTGCAATAGTTCTCACCACCTCGTGTCAAATTTGTTAATTGAACATCCAGCACCTTAAGGTCCTGTTGTTGTAAACCATGTTCCAGGCTTCGTCTAAAGAAATTTGGTGTTAAATATAGCGGTAGGTCTACCGTATTGCTCGACATAATGTTTATAAATGCCTCAAGTTGAATAAATGGCTACCAGTTTTATATGCGATCTAAATCAGTGTATGCCAACGGTTTTTAATTGATCTTAATGGGTTGGGCTTTGGGGGGCACTGGGAACAAAACTTAAGCTGCATCACTTAATTGACTTAATCGAAGTGCAGTCAATGAGGCGATGATGTTGGATTAGCGGCGTTAGCTTTTGATTAATTTAAGAGCTAGAAGACTAGAACTTTTATTATGCGCCCTGGCGGAGACCGATTATATCTGATAAATTGGGGGCGAAATTTTTTCAATATTAAAAATTTTTTTTTAAGCATTTCAAAAATTTTTATATTTCCAGATGCTTGTGATAAAGTGATTGCTGTTTTTAATAATTGTGATTTTATGTGATATAACAATACAAAAGGACACGAACTATCTGGTAAGTTATTAAATTTTTTTTATGCTCTGTCCGTAAGAACAAACAGATCTCAGAGATGGTAAGAGATAGGGGTTTAACATGTATGGGACATAAACTTCTTATAGTTTATTTTCTATTTTAGTAATCAGAGTTATTTATCGATTTGCCGAAGAAATAACAGAAATACAGATCGGATGAACGACAGTCGAGTTATATGAAATCAACCAAATATGATGGAAAGCACCGGCCGAAGTGGCTATGGACAGCTCTGTTAGTACACTTTATGGCTTTTTTACCACTTTTTGTGGCTTCTTATTTAAAATGATCAGATATACACAAACTTTGGCGTTGCAGGGTATGTTATAGTCGGGCGTGTCCGACTTTCTTTCTTGTGAATCATTTGAATGGTCCGAAATATATCTTAAACATATTTTTTGTGACCAGTTGGGCACGCACTTGCTATCGACCATATAATGTGCTGCGAGTTTACTCAGTATGGTTAAAAAAATTTCGCTCTTGGAATCGAGATAAATTCATTCTTTCTTGAGGCTAGGGGAGTGAGGGAACGCAAACTTTGAGAGAATAACGTGGGACGAGCTCTTTCAGAGAGTTCATGCGCAGTTTGTCGTTGTCATATGAAAGTGGCCAGCCGATTAAACTGCATAAGAAATGCAGGTCGCTAAAACCCTTATATGTTAAAAATTTTATTTATTTATTTTTTTAATTTCCGCAATTGTAGCTCGAATGGGTATCTGATGAGGTGTAATCTGAATGATGTCCGATTTTTGTTTTGTTTTTTCTTTACATTCTGTATAATCAACTTCAGGTCGTCCAGCATTTGAGCTTTGGTCCACCAATATAAGCTCACCATGTAACGAGTTCTTGTTTTTGGCTTGAAAATCATTTCGCATTCGACTGTTCTCTCTCTATTTCAATGAGAATTTTTTGGTGTAATTTTGAATGCGCTCAGCTATTTTAACGCATTCGCTGATTTTATATTAATTTTGATCGACAACATTATCATAAACATATGTCTGCACTGAAGAAAAATTTTTGGCTGCGTCCTGTACCACCTCCCATACTGCAAATAGCACCCGCTTGGACACTGACATTGTTGCTAAAAAAATTAATTTAAAAATAAAGCTGCGGAAACCTGCAGCTGATTTTGGACATTTTAACATCGTCAAACATTCAACTAATAAAACACATTTATACCGAACACGGTCGAACCTCAAAAGTTCAGCTATCTCTTAGAAGCACCACAATCAATATCGAATTTTGGGAAAAAGCACAGTCACAGGCCACAAACACTTATTTTGTTACTTAATATATACCTTTTACTTGTTATAGAAGCAATAAATTAATTGCAATAATTTATTTGCTAAATTTATCAAAAATTACAGCACTTGCTCAGAATTGTCGGGAAAGCGGTTGGCAGTGTCTGGTAGAACATATGATGTGTTTGAAGCTTCACAGCTGTGCGAATATTGAGAGAAAGGAAAATCGAAAAGTGTTTTTGGCTTATCAGATATAGAAGTTATCGATTACTAATCGATGATGGTGCCAATATTTATTTTGAAATTTGAATTAATCGCCGCTAAATCAGACGTTTCTCCCACTGTGCGTCGGTCGGACGGGGAGTGTCCCCAGGGTCTCGGTCGTGCCTCTCACACCCAACCCCCCAGGTTTCTCAATTATTTTTTTAGTATTTTATTTTGAGAATTATTCGTACTTGGATCAAGTACTGAAACTCTTGGATCAAGAATGTCGGGATAAAAAATTCACACTTGGATCAAGCATTTTGAGAACAAATGCTCTTAATTCCAGGGTGAAATTCTCTATTTTTTCTCTGAGTGTAAAGTGTTGTAAAATTATTCAAAGTATCGAAAAACTAAAGAAATGTTTAACAGCGCTTCTGTGTTCCTGAGGAGGGGCAGCCAACAAGTATGCAATAACTTTTTAACCCTGATGTTTATTATCCGATCTTGATGAAAATTTCTTGGATTGTAGATATTGGATATAAATGTATGTTTTAAACTTGAACCGATGTCTTACAAATCGTAGGAGTTATTCAAATGTTTGGTGGGGGGGTGGGCATGACATAAATTTTAAACAAATATGCTCTGCGTGCAGACAATAGGAGTCTGCATGTCGAATTTGGTTGCTGTAGCTCTTCTAGCCTCTGAGATTTTGGTGTTCATACAGACAGACGGACAAGGCTATATCGACTCTGCTGTTGATGCTGATCAAGAATAAATATACTTTATTTGGTAGGAAATGATTCCTTCTGCCTATTAAATACATTTGCACGACTTTATTTTTGTTCATTTCACTGAACAAGTTCACTTGTTCATTTTTTCTAAGTGAGTCAACTCACGCTCTTGTTCAGTTGTTCTTGTTTTCTCAGCGAGAGAGAGAACATGATTACAGACAGATGATTACAAGTGTATGTGTGTGTATTAGACTGGCCCTTATATTAACTTTTTTTTTTGGATTTCAAAATACCGGGCGGAAAAAGATTCGTTTGGCAGCGATCGGACTTCATTTAGTGGACGCGCTCTCGCCCTCAAAATCGAAAATTTAAAATGTATGGAAAATGAGGGGGATGAGTTTCGAACTTAATCTCTAAAAATTCCATAAAAATTGTATTTTTGTTAATTCTTTTTATATCATTTTAGGGGAATATCATAGGAACATTTTAAATATAAATGTGTCTTATTTTGAGCGTAAACTTGGCCAGAATTATATAAAAAGGGTAAATAATTTCCAATTTTTTGTTTTGTATTTTTTTTCGAAGAATTTTTAATACATATGAGGTTCTAATTTTTGCTTTTGCCCCGGCGGCAAAATTATCGTTTTGGTCCCAATTGATATAATAATAAGTTTGGCTGCGATCGGACTACATTTAGTGGACGCGCTCTCGTCCCAAAATGCAAAAATTTTAAATATACTGCAATATACTGGATTCGGATTAAATCTTTAAACTTAAAAAAAAACTTTTAAGTGGCTTTTCTCTTTAAATCCTTTAAGGGGAATACCATACCAACATTTTACATATTTTTGTTGGATATTTCGAGCGTAGACTTGGTCAGAATCATATAAAAACCGGCAAATTTTAAAAAATAAAAATTTTTTTTGAGATGAGTTTCGAATTTAATCTCTAAAAATTTTTAATTTTTGTTTAAGTGTTAATTCTCTTTAAATTCTTTAAGGGGAATACTAAAGCAACATTTTACATATTTTTGTTGGATATTTCGAGCGTAAGCTTGGTCAGAACCATACAAAATCGGCCAGTTTTTCGCATTTTTTTTTTTTTTTGTATAATAACACAGTGCAACACATAAATTGGTTACGCCTTCAAACCGCGATATTTTTTAAGAGCATACCGAAACTAAAAAAATCCCCCAAAGGACTTGGTCCTATCACATCGTTAAGGAACTTTTTTGATACCAAACATATTTTCACCCCCAAACTGTCCATATATCATAAACCGTTTGGATTTTTGTTTTTTCATCTTGAGCAAAGTTAAAGATATAAACTAGAGAAAAAAGTCATGAACAGACTGACCCAAAAAATTGGCACCTAGTGCTTCAAAAGTGCAAAAACTTCAAAAAAAGGCTAATTTTTTCATGTTTTTTGCCAGAAACGGCTAAACTACTGGGAATTTGAAAAACCTTTCTTTTGCGAAATTATCCCAAACAACAATATAAAGAAATCTCTAGTACATGTCAGCTTCATACGAACACCCCTTCATACTATAAAAGTTATCTTTTCTGGAAAACACTTTGTATTCTCGGAATAACCCTTATCGTTCGTCGATATATCAGTATATCGATAAAATATTGACAAGTGTACAAGGTACATTCTTTATTGTTGTGTGCTAAAAGCGTCGTTGTTACGCTTTTGTGGTCGAGAAGATTAAATTAAACATGGAAAATAGCCGGTGTCCAAACATTGATAGTTTTTGTTTAGTTTGCGGCCATATAGTGCCCAAAAGTGAACAAAGAATAAGGTTTTCTCCGAAATTTAAGCTTGCTTATACACGCTATTTCGATGAGGTTGATCCAAGCGATAAAGACTACACACCGAATACAGTGTGCGGCAATTGTTACGGCCGCCTTTTGGATTGGTATCATCGACGAGGCAGAAAATTGAGTTTTACGAAGCCGATTGTGTGGATAAAAGACCCAAATGGGCAGTGGATGTAGTGAAAACACGTATAGATGTATGCCTTTGGATCATCTTTCTAGTTCTGGAAGTACAGAGTCAGTCCATGAACCAGCATCAAAAATATTAAAACCTTAACCTTTGGTTAAATTACGTTTTTTTTTTTTTTTTTTTACCTTTAACACACTGAGAACTAAAGTTTATAATGAATACAAAGTGTTATCTAGAAAAGATAACTTTTATAGTATCAAAACGATATGAAGGGGTGTTCGTATGAAGCTGGCGTGTACTAGAGATTTGTTTATATTGTTGTTTGGGATAATTTCGCAAAGGAATGGTTTTTCAAATTCCCAGTAGTTTAGCCGTTTCTGGCAAAAAACCTGAAAAAATTACCCTTTTTTCGAAGTTTTTGAACTTTTAAAGTACTGGATGCCAATTTTTTGGGTCAGTCCGTTCAGGACTTTTTTTCCTCTAGCTTATATCTTTAACTTTGCCCAAGATGTAAAAACAAAATTCCAAACGGTTTAAGATATATGGACAGTTTGGGGTGAAAATATGTTTGGTATCAAAAAAGTACCTTAACGATGTGATAGGACCAAGTCCTTTGGGGGATTTTTTTAGTTTCGGTATGCTCTTAAAAAAAATCGCGGTTTGAAGGCGTAACCAGAAAATGACCTTAAAAAAGTTGCACAGTGTAAATTAATAAATACGAGATTGTGATTTTGGCTCTTGCACGGGCGGAAGAAGTTTCGTTTTGGTCCCAATAGATTTAATAAAAACTTTGTCAGCGATCGGACTTCATTTAGTGGATTTCTGTGCAGTCATCTTTACAACACGCATATTGAAAAAAAAAACTTTAAGACTTGTCGGTTTGACGGCAACTTTCTTTCCAGGATTTGGTGCTAAATCCGAAAACCAACTCGATCTTCTCTGTGGAATTTTCGAAGCTTCGTGTTCCAATCGAACGGAATTTTAAAGCTGTCATTGCTAGTGTTTTTTTAAGACACGTGAACAAATGTAGAGAAATAACAGTTCGTCAGCTGATTAGCAGAGATACAAATATCGATGAAGACATTCGCTGCGTATCGATAGATTCAACTATTTATCGGTTCAAATCATGATCTGAATCAAAAAGTACGTTGATTTATTAAACAGTGTCAATTACTAGCGAAAATGAGAATCTCGTAAATATGTATTATTTATCTTAAAAAAAAAAACAAACAAAATTATTCTGATCAAGTTTACAATCGAAATATCCAACAAAAATATTTAAAATGTTGCTATGATATTCCCCTTAAATGATTTAAAGAGAATTAACACTTAAACTAAAATTTAAAATTTTTAGAGATTAAATTCGAAACTCATCTCAAAAAAAATTTGTTTGCCGATTTGATATGATTCTGACCATGTCTACGCTCGAAATATCCAACAAAAATATGTAAAATGTTGGTATGGTATTCCCCTTAAAGGATTTAAAGAGAAAAACCACTTAAAATTTTTTTTTTTAATTTTAGAGATTTAATCCGAATCTCATCCCATATACTGACAGTATATTTAAAATTTTTGCATTTTGGGGAGAGCGCGTCCACTAAATGTAGTCCGATCGCAGCCAAACTTATTATTATTGTATATCAATTGGGAACAAAACGATAGTTTTACCGCCCGGGCAAAAGCAAAAATCAGAATCTCATATATAATAAAAATTCTTCGAAAAAATACCAAAAAAAATTTGGAAAAATTGACCCATTTTATATAATTTTGGCCAAGTTTACGCTCAAAATAAGACACATTTATATTTAAAATGTTGCTATGATATTCCCCTAAAATTATATAAAAAGAATTAACAAATTAAAATTTTTTTGGAATTTTTAGAGATTAAATTCGAAACTCATCCCCCTCATTTTCCATACATTTCAAATTTTCGATTTTGAGGGCGAGCGCGCGTCCACTAAATGAAGTCCGATCGCTGCCAAACTTTTTATACCCGTTACTCGTAGAGTAAAAAGGGTATACTAAAGTCGTGCAAACGTATGTAACAGGCAGAAGGAATCATTTCCGACCATATAAAGTATATATATTATTGATCAGCATCAGCAGCCGAGTCGATTTAGCCTTGTCCGTCTGTCCGTCCGTCCGTCCGTCCGTCTGTCTGTATGAACACCTAGATCTCAGAGATGGTAAGAGATACAGGTTTGACATGTATGGGACAAATCCTTCTTTTATCTGCACGCAGATCAAGTTTGTTTCAAATTTTGGCCACGCCCCCTCCCGCCCCCGCAATTTGGAAAAAAGATAGAGGACTCGCACCGTCTAGAGATAGTTAGTAATTAGCAAAATGAATCGATTTGCCAAAAGAATGACAAAGATCGGATGAACGGTTCTCAAGTTATAAGCAAAAAAGTAAACCAAGCCCTCCCCGCTACCACCCTAAAAATGTTGCATACTTTTTGGATGGTCACACTAAGGAACGCGGGAACACTGTTAAACATGTTTTTTCATGAGTAACGGGTATATCGAAGTCGGTTAGAGCCGACTTTAGCTTACGCTCTCGTTTTCATATTTATTGGGACCAAAACAAATCTTTTTCCGAAACGAACCTTTTTCTATTTTTAAGGCCCAGTCTAGTGTGTATTGCTGCTTGGCCCACAATTATCAGCAGTTGCCAAGCTTAGTTTGCTCGTCATATTAGCCATCTGCTCGTTGCGTATTTTTGGCAACTTATATTCTGGGCAGTGCGAGACATCTTCTATCAGCTTCTTATAATCTGGCTCGTCCACAATCCTAAAGGCGTGGTGTCCTTTAGCGATCATTCGAGCCAATTGACGGTCTATTTTCTGGCTCCGAATATCTCTTTGGCTTCTGAATAAAAAAAAGCAGGCGTAATTGCCACACCTAAAGGTTGCTTTATAAAGAGTTGTGATAAATTGACAACAGTGAACTAAGTCAACTGTCTGGTCACACTGAACAGTTCACTGAGCTAGACATGGAGCAAAGAATAATAGAGAGAAAGGTTGCTCAGTCGACACCGCTTCTGTCAGAAAATTATCAGCTGTTCGCTCTCATTTACGCTCTGTAGATACTTTTTCGTCAGCTGTTCGCTCTCTCTGGATACATTTGGGTTATGGTCGTCTCCCTCTAACCACAGTGATTTCCTACTGGCACTCTGAGGTATCTTCAAAGAACGCAAACGTTCTCTCTAATTCTAATTGCTCCATGAGCTAGATACTGAAAATATGTCAGGGTACAGCACACAGAACAACACACAAAGCAAGACAAAATTGAACAACTCACAGAGCGAGACAGACAGAACAACTCACAGAGCAGAGCAAGAACAGAGCAAACGAACATCTCAAGAAAAACTCAGAGCAAGACAGAGTGAAGGAGATAGACTGAACAAGAGTACACAAGTAACGAGCATAAAAACACTTGTTATCGAGCTATGTCGAGATTTTTGTCTTCAAAATATGCGGTCACTCCAACAATAATTCATATCAATTGTCTGTTTAACTGCATCTGGCAAGAAAATAAATTGAGACATCTTCCTCAAAATAGTTCCGAACATACTATCTGTAACAACACCTAGCGACTTATCATCACCTACTGTAAACATAGTTCCAGTTTTCCTTATTGATGCAGCTTCTCCAAACTACCCCAAACAGAAAAGTGCTTGGGGTCGAAATACAGTCGACACAAAGCATGGATCCGCACGGATCAATTCGACAATCGAAGCGAACTGACTATTAGTGACACGGAGCATTTGGAAAAAGCTACCATAATTGAAAAATGCAAAAGAGAAATGCAAAATGCAAAAGCAGGAAAGAGATGTAAGAGACTTCTGTTGCACTTGTGCTGCTGTCGAATTCTAAGAGCGAACACGTGCTTCTGCTTCGACTTACCGATTGGAACAGAATCACCAGAACAATGAAAATCCAAAATGATGAGGCAACGACCGCTGCTCCTGCTTGCTTTTGATCAAAAATCGTTTGGGGCTGTTGGTTGCTGCTTTCGCTTTGGTATTTCGCAAAAGCAGAAGCAAGAGTTCATGTTGATAAGTTAAGAAAAGTCGATGCTGTGAAAAGTAAAAATTTTGTAACTTTTGCTCCTTCGATTGAAGCCATTTAAACACTGATGATATTACAATATTTTTTTAACTTTAAGTAAGAACAAGTAAATTCCATGATTTGCTGTAAAAAATATTATGTAGGTGAAAGTTACAATTACAATACAGTTAAAATTCCTGAAAGATATTCAACAAAATTCGAAATAGTTAACGAGATATGAAGTTATAAAAGCCAAACAGATGTTGAAAACTTCAAAGTGTAGTAAAAAGAAAACGGCAGTTAACCGGGCCAAACCAAGTTAATCTTGTTATACTACGGTACTATCCATCCTGAGGAGTGAAAGATCTACTATCTCGCGACGAGCGGGGAAGGTAGGTGGTGTAGCTTTGAAGGAAGGGCGTTCCGGTAGCTCTAGCTAGCTTGCTTAAAAAAAAAAAAAAAACAAAATGTGAATTGTATAACTTAAATTTAAGGCTAACGGCAAAATGCCATGCCTATATATATTTAATGTTCTATGAATAAAGAACTTCTTCTACTACTACTACGGTACTATCAAAGACCAATATTATCTCTAAGATGCCGAACGGCCATATATTGGTTTTGCATTATGTAAAAATCTAAAAATAGAATGCACTTACTTGTGTGAGTAATGCTTAAGAATACATGAGCACAATCACAGTCGTCGGCTGTCGCTGTATGCGTACTAAAAAGCGGCTGGTTCTAGAGCGCTCTCTCCCAGGCTTTTGAACAAAATTTCAAAAAGCCAAAAGCCAGTTGAAAAGCCTGCACCGAAAAATTGTGTGCAAAAAATCGTATGGCATTACTCATCTTCATATTCTAATTCTTGTGGTCTCGACGGGATGAACTTATTAGTGATGTTCAGTGTTTTAAATAATAAAATAATTGCTTAAGCACTAAAACTATTCTTCTTAAGGGTGATCCATTACGACGTTTTTTTATATCACAAATAAAATTCAAAAAATGTAATTGGATGGTGGAATTATTTTTAAAGGCTGTAAGAACTTTCTCTGACACTTACTTTTTAATGATAATTTCATTCAAATGTGGCGCCGTACGCGAAAATAGTTAGATATAATTTTTACTAAAGTTTCAGTTTATTGGCGTCTGTTGAGATTGAGCTGCTGGTGTTTCGTCTTATAACAAAGGTACATTTCAACTCATATAGCCTCTATAATCTAGTAATCTCCAAAAGCACCCACCGAGTCCAATCGTTTCAGGCACCATTTGTGATAGTCATTGAGAAACTTTTGTGAAAATATGGCTTCCATTTTCTTGTGCATAAAACTCTTATCCTGCATATTCTCAAGGGTGTTATCTAGTGACAATTCCTTGGGCATGGTTACCATGGGCAAGAAACTGAATAAAGCAAATAAACCATAAATCTCACGGCTACGTATCTCAAACAACAAGTCCTCATAGCTGGGTATGTTGTCAAAGCGTGCATACTCCAAGGCGTCCCTAAAGGCTTTATAGTACACCTTAATCAAATCCTCACGACGTTCTTGCAGCACTTCCAGTTTAAGACTGCTGTTGAGGAAAAAGTTCAAATCACAACCGGGACTGCCATAGAAACTTAGCTGAAAGTCCACAAATATGACACGAGTGGGTAAATCGGGCTGGCTAGGGTTGTCATAGGCGTACATAAAGTTGTTGGTCCACAAATCACCATGATTTAGTACCACATAACGATCTGCTGGCTTGGGTTTAGAGGCAGCTAAAAAAGTTGATGTGAAATTGTTGGCCAAACGTTGCAAATTTTCTCGAATCTGATCATAGCCAGTCCAGTTGGAGGTACTTTTAATGAGGTATTTTAGGTATCCTCCAAAAATAACCTGAAAGGTGTCGCTCTTGAGTAACGTTGCTTCGCTAAGCATACCCTGATTGTATTGTTTTAGAATGGAGGGGTTCTGAAATAGGAGGAGATCAGCAAAGTGAGATTTTCAACTTATAAATCATTTTAAATTTCTTACCTTCTTAGCTAGAACCATAGAAGTAGCATGAAACTTCCCCAATTGTTTCAGCATCAAAGAAGCATGATTCCAATCCAAGCCAGCTTCACGAGGGGTCACAACAAAACCTTCCGTTTTCAGATCACTGAACACTATAGTCTGCATGGGAGCCTTCACCGCATAATAGTATCTACATACAGAAAAAACATAAGCTTGTAAAATAAAATTCATTAAATGTTCACTTAAAAATACTCACTTGGCCCCAAATTTATCGAAATTTGTGACATTGTGTAGTACATCCAATCTAGGCAAAATATCCATATAGATTTGCTTCTCCTTGACAAACACTTTTACATCTTCCAGAAATTGTGTACCCTCTGTTATGGGTATGGTTTTTACTATCAAAGACAGCTGTTCCATTTTGTCCGATTCTTGACCACCTGACCATTTGGCAAATGTGACTAAAACCCGATAGATAGCCGAACAAAAATTTTCCCCGGTATTGCTACCCCATGCAAAATTGATTTCGCTGATGGTTATTTTTAATTCACGTAATCCTTCCTCCAATGTTTCCGTAAAGAATTGTTCATTCAGGTATTCAGGAATCTTAATATTTTGCTCATTCTTTATGATCACCATTGTGTATTGCAAGCAATCAGCCGATAATGTTGTGGTTTTAGGCAAAACTTTTACAGCAACTTGCTCCGTTTACCTTCAGTCGACGACTGCCTTGTCGGCGATATTTAGAGACGAAGTGGTTCTATACTAGTTCTGTGCGTTTTTGTGTTTGGGGAACTATTTAATAAAATTTATTTCCTCTCCACACACTTGCTGTGGTGGTGTCATCATGAAAATAAACGTTTGTAGGGCAAATTAGGGGGAACGGTGGGTGGAAGAGTTCTGAAATTTAAAATAAAATATAAAACGCTGAACTGCCGCCTGGAAACTAAAATTTTTATACTCTGCACCAAAGGTACACAGAGTATATTAAGTTTGTGCAAAAGTATGTAACAGAAAGAAGGAATCATTTCCGACCCTTTAAAGTATATATATTCTTGATCAGCCATGCCCGTCTGTCCGTCCGTATGAACAAACAGATCTCAGAAATGGTAAGAGATAGAGGTTCCCGCCCTCGCAATTTGGAAAAAACGTCCTATCTTCCACAGTTTTGTAGATAGAGGGTTTGTACCTTTTAGAGATATTTAGAAATTAGCTTTATGTATCGATTTGCTAAAGAAATGAAAAGAAACTAAGAGATAATTCCAGGTACAGAGTATGTTATAGTCGGGCTTGACCGACATTCTCACTGTTTTTTCTGTTTTGATTTGTTATTATTTGTTTGATTTTCGTTTTGTAGATGTTTAGTTTTCTGGGGCTTTTATATTTGGCCGCCTTCCTCCACTGCAGTCAAAATACTGTTTGAATCACATCTCCTCCTACGCGTTTAGGCAAATTTTTTGCCTTTTTCAAAGAGTATGTCGCCACTTGTTGCGCGTACTTCTTTCACCTAGGGCGTGCGTGTGTTCAGTAGCGGATCCAAGGGGGGGATCTATAGGGGCTGAAAATAAAAGATTGGAGCTCCGGAATCATAAACAACTCGTGACCAAACTCTTTGCGAGTTGCTGTGTTAAATTAAACTAATTTACGGCTAACGAGAACCCATATCTACTATAACTTTTTTGATGTGAAACATCTTTAATTTCGGTACGAAAGATTTTAGGGGGAGTAAAATTTGATTTCAGAGTCACGTGACGCTGTGAAAGAAAGGGGAAAGAGGTGAAAAGAGGGCGTCAGTGACTAAACAGTGACTAATCAGTGACTGAACAGAGACTAAACAGTGACTGAGCAGTGACTAAACAGGGACTATACAGCGACTATACAGTAGCTGAATAGTAACTGAACATTGGGCGTATTCAGCAGATAATTCCGATTAGCGATTACCGATTTACGATTTGCAATTGCTGATGAGTCTCTGCTGAACGGAATTGATTGCATACTTTAAGATATTCTGTGAAACACTCACATAAAATCTCCTTTATTTATGGATTGGTTAAATAGATAATTTCATATGAATGTCTGTACAAAGGTAGGCTAACCAATCATACGTTTTGTTCGATTTCTATTTAACAAACATGATTGTCAAATTTCCTAATCCCATTCGTCAATCACTGTATTCAGCAGGTAAAATCGTCAATCATAAATCACAAATCGGAATTATCTGCTGAATACGCCCGTTGACTGTACAATAACAAAACAGCGACCAAACAGTGACTAAACAGTGACTGAGCAGTTACTTAACAGTGACTTTACAGTTTTTTTACAGAGAACCAACGGTGCTTATTAGGAAGTTATTTGGTACTTGAACTCCCTTTTAGTTTTCTTCTTTTGAAAGAGTGCCTTGCTGATTTATATACCATAGAGAGAGCCTGTGATTTTGAAATTAAGCCCTTAAAGCACCAAAAGGGCCAAGCCAAGATTCTCTCAATCTCTTGGCGTGTGTGCTTTTTAAATTTTTTTCGCACAAGAGAAAGAGACCTACAGTTTAACGCCGAATCCGAACGGCAAAGTTTGGGAATTTGATTTACTTTTTTTTTTTTTTTATTAGATGGACCTTTCGCCCAGCAGTCCAGCACACTAACCGCTGGGACACACACGGCCACTTATGATTAAAATTAACTTTATAAAAATATGAACATTTTCCTTTCATTTTGGCAAGAAAATAATATCTTTCCGATTCAAAATAATTCACGTAAATTGATATTAAATAGTTCCAGAATGATACTAAAAATGTTATTATGATACGTGAAAAAATATGGATTAGAAATTTTTAACATACAAATTTGAAATTTTTCATATCGGCTTATAATTCATTTGAAAAAATATAATTTTTTTCTGGGTGTAGCATCATGTTTCACATCAAAGCCTCTTGGGTATTTACAACAATCACAATTTTTTTTTACTGTAGTTTGGAATGATAAGCTTGGAAATCGGTTTTCAAAACTTTTTTGTGATCGTTGTTTAAATAGAATTTTTAAAAATTAAAATTTAGATAGAGTGCAGCAGTATATGAAACGAAAGGTTATTGAATTTCCAAAAATCGTGCAGAACATTGTTTACTAATCGGCTTAAAAGTATAAATACAACAAGCAAAAATATTTGGACAACCCTTTTTTGCTCCAAAACTATAAAATATACATAAATGGTATTTTTCTACTTAAGAACAGCGTTTCTCCGAAGTAAAAAAGGAGCTGGTGAAGAAAATCTATTGTTAGATACGGAATCTGGGACCAGTTGAGTACAGGTACATATATAAAAAGTCACTGTCAAGTCACTGTTAAGTCACCCGCTTTTTCCCCAACTTCGCCCACTTTTCCCCCACTATCCCACTCCACAAAACAACAACACGAAATATAAAATGTTAGCGTCACGTGACGCTAGAATCAAATTTGACTCCTACTAAAATCTTCCGTACCGAAATGAGATTTTTCTGAATAAAATGTTGACTCTGTCTTTTGTTGTGTTTTTTGATTATTTTTGCTTACTTCTTATATTGACCAAACGACGAAGTAGAAATAGATAACATTTTTTTAGTAAACATTCAAAATTAAAAAATTCACTGTTAGTTCCTCCATTAAATTTGATCCAGCCAAGGTATTTATCAACCTATTTTCTTTGCCCACACAGCATTTTCTTCGTAGAAAAGCGATTCTTCAGTAAAAAAAGTAAAAATTCTTTTGTTTTATAGTAGGTATGTTAATTTTTCCTAGGCGATAAAATAAATTCTGGTGGCGTCGAGTTGCAGGAGCTCTCTTAAATTAATACAGTGGTATTCCTGAATATCAGCTTCAAGATCTAGTAACAAAATAATCAGTGGTCTACAATGGACGGTGTCAAAAATGCTGCAGTTTTTAGACCTTTTGTATGACTTAATCAAAGATGTTAGGCATTCCATATCATCCACTATTTCATCCTGCTTCTTCCTATCAAGCCCTTCCAATATTTTGATTATGTTATCAAGGGCGTATGCAGAGGGGTGCAGATTTGTAGTTTGTTTTGAAAAGTTCTTATAAAACAAAAGTTGTGTCAACTAAACAATAATAAAAAAAAGATTTTATCAAAAAATAACCATATTTTCAATATTAAAAACCAAAAAGAATCTATCCTATGAGTAAAATCAGAAAGTTGTTTTTATACACTTGAAAAGTGTATTATAATTTTGCCCAGAAGTTTGCAACGCATAGAAGGAATCATCTCCGACCACATAAAGTATATATATTCTTGATCAGCATGACGAGCTGAGTCGATTAAGCTTTGTCCGTCCGTCTGTCCGTCTGTCCGTCCGTCCGTCTGTCCGTCTGTCCGTCTGTCTGTTTCTACGCGAACTAGTCCCTCAGTTTTGGAGCTATCGAGCTGAAACTTTGCACAGAGTCTTCTTTTTACTGCACGCTGCTAATATGTCGGAACCGACCGGATCGGATGACTACTTCTTGTAGCTGCCATACAAATGTTCGTTCGGAAATGGTTTTTAGTAAGAAAAACTGTTTTGTTCTCAATATTACTGCTCTCAAACACGGTCATGGGTAATATGTAATGTTTTTAAGCTGATCTGCGAAGTTTGGTCGAAGTCGCTAACCCTTGAGACAAGCTATTTCAAGTGTATGAAAACTTCGGTACAGACGAAGTTAGCTTTGCCTTTCTCGTTAAATAAACTTTTTAATCAATTCATAAAGAGTTATTTAATTTTTTGTTTCAGGAAATTTATAGTTTCAATTATAAAAGAACAATTAACAAACACCAAATAATATTTTCACATAATTAATGTGAAGAATTACTTCATAGTTCGCGATCCATCGATTTCGCAATATTTTCCGAATATTTGGGGTTTACAATACCATACTAGACAACTTTCAATTTCATAGGTCATAATAGCGCCCAATGAGCAGGACATCTCACGTACTATCTCTAAACTAACGCATCTTTGCCACTGAGATCGAACGGATAAACTTCCACAGTTTGGGTTATGTTATGTTTCCAAAAAAGTACTCCAACTCGTCCAAAAAAACTCTGCAGGCTGACTACAAAGAAAGCTAACTCGAAACGCATTTCCCATCAAACCAGATAACTATGTTCGACCTCGAGATAATTTTTGTTTCGGTCCGTCGAAGTCAATTTTTGTTTAAATTTTGGTTAAGGAGGTATGTTAAAAACGTTTCCACGGCTTTCGCGATGAAATTTTTGAATTTTTCTTCTATATAACACAGTTAAAAAAATTTTTCCCAATGATACTAAACGATGATAGCAACTTAAGTTGGTAATACCCCTCTAACAATTTAGGTCTTAGTCATCCCTAATCAAGGAGGGGTCTGCTAAGTCGACTTCCGCCCCGGGCGGCATAACCACACGCTACGCCACTGTTTGTGGTACAAGGATTGGAAGAAGTCAGAGTTGAAAATAATTTCCTTAAGAGCATTTTTTGAGAACGCTTTGCGAATATTAAGAAACCTCCGTTCTTGTTTTTGGAACTGATAAAGACGGTTCTGGTAAATCCAGAAAAATAAACAAATATTAACCCCATTTAGGAGTGTGTGTGGTGGAGAAGAAAGGATGGTTGTGCTAAAGCGGTTGTTGCTCTTCCCCTTTTTTGACACACACTAAATATTTTTTTGTATACGCTGCACCTATTACAAATGGGTAATAGGGGATCATGAAGCTCTGCGAAAGTATGTAACAGCCAGAAGGAAGCACCTCCGACCCTATAAAGCATATGCATTTTTGATCAGCATCAACAGCTGAAATGTTGTAGCCATGTCCGTCTGTCCGTCCGTCTGTCTTTACGAATGCGTCGATCTCAGAGAATGTAAGAGATAGAGACCCACATTTTTGCATGAACATAGGTGTATACCGTACCCTGATCGAGTTTGTTTCAGATTTGCAATATTTCCCCCTCTCCCCTCTCCCCGCAATAAACTGTCAGAGTCTATTTCAAGTGTATCAAAACTTCGGTACAGACGAAGTTAGCTTTGCCTCTCTCGTTTGATGTAGCTTTAGAAAGATCGATTAATGAATCACTCTCACAATTTCTATAATATCGACCTAAAAATTTACAACACGCATTTATATTCGCAATATCTATAATCCCTCAAATTTTCATAAAGATCGGATAATAAATAGCTAAGTTAAAAAATGTTGCATACTTTTTGGCTGCCAACTTACTCTGTCGTTTTTAATACACCAATTACCGGACCAAACCTTCGCAGAATTTAAGAATTTTGCGGTCCTGGTTTTAATAGATCACGTTTCGAAGTTATACTCTAAGGCCCACCGCACACAGACAGCGGAGCGGAGAGTTGCATATCAGCTTAGGAAAATCAAACGCACAGAGCACATAGCGAGCCCGCACACCAACAGCTTAGCTGAGCGGAGCATTTTGTATGTAAAATTCGTAAGCTCCGCTGGTTCTGCTCAGCTCCGCGTTCTGTGTGCGGTGGGCCTAAATCAGGATGGCCCAGGCCGTGAGCGCACTCCGCGCTTTCGTTGTTGTTTTCTGCCGCGCGCATTGCATAGCTTATGGATACGCGTGGTGACATGATAAAACGCCCACGGACAAAAGGCCCATATCAAAATTAATCGTAGTATGCATCGAAATTAAATTTATAAATTAAAAAAAAACTCTGAAATTATAGCCAGAAATATGGCGCTTTAATTTGAAAACGAACTAGCTGTCTCTGGCATATTATAAATATTGCATATTGCTAAAGTGGACAGAGTCAAAAACGCTTGGAACAGCAAAAGCAGCGACAGGCTGGTCACAGAGGAAGACTTTTCCCGGGCTGCGTGCGAGACCCTCAAGTACAAGATAATCTTAAAACCCAAGGAGAAGGTTAACTACGAAACGGTGTCCAAGCACTGCAACGTAAAGTGCCGTATCCAGCCTTTGCGGCATGGCTGGACTTAGATGTGACTGCGCTACCAGCGAAAGTTGAAACGCGATGGTCCAGACATAGTTGTGCTTCGGATTCTTCAGCTATTTCGATCTTACCATCAAAGCGATCCCAGTTACAAAACTAGGGACTTTAACTGGTACACACCATCCGTGATGATCTACTCTTCGTAAAGAGGCTTTGGACGTACTCTTTGCTCAGATATCCCCAGCCGTTGCTGTTGTGGTAGGCGCTGTGGCCGAGGAGGTTATTAAAGTAGAGACTAAAATGGAGCCACCGCGTCGCTACCTGTTCAGGCGATTAGAGTCAATTAATATTCAAATAAAGTTTCACTTCTCATTCATTTCCAAAGGACAAAAAATTTCGAATTTTATTTGTATTTTGCACGGAAAGAAACCCGCCATTGACTGCATTTTTGCTCATAGGCCCCCCAGATAATATGCTTTGTTTTCTTGTCAGTAAGATGTTCTTTCTCACTAACAGCTGTTCACGAGCCTCAATCAAATTAATGTTAAAGCCTTAAACGAAATCTAAACCAAATCTAAATTGCTTTAATGAATACCACTAATAAACAGCAGAGTGCAGACGCACTGCCAACCTACTATTAGTGCCTTTCAGCCTTGCCGCTGTGACCGTGGTTCAAATGCCCAAAATGGGACAGAATTTGTATGTCCATTTTAAAGGAGCAAAATGGTAAACACTCTGTCGAAAGCATAAATTTGTTAAATTTTATATTCAGCACTGTGTATTTATTGTCACTTAAATTTGAATACGGACATTACACCCATGGGCTTTATGTCCGGTCAAAAGGCCCAGAAAAATTTGGAATTATATTTCAAAGTAGTGATCGAAAATTTTCATATGGGCCTTATGTCCGTGGGTGTTTTGTCATGTCACCGATACCGCGTAGTGCAACCACAATTTCATATGTGTTCTGTGTAATCTTTTCTTTTTTTCTTGAAAATTTAAACGCAACAACAACTGTGTTGGCGCCGTCATCGATTTAAATGATTTTGTGTGTATCAGACAATTACGGCATGCTGTTGATGTTGTGATTGCTTGATAAATATTTTCTGAATTTGTTTTGGTGCCTACGCGGCCGTAAGCTGGCTTTGGGCAACTCTGCCTTAGATGAAATGCAGGCCCTAAAACAAATGTCTCTTTAACTTTAACCCTGCAAAGCTAATCTAAATTTTACGGCTATTTGTATACAGTTTCTTTCGCAAAATTCGACTTCAATTGCTTTGCAAAGAATCAAATTTTAATTAACTTGTTCTAACTGTAATCTGATTTTGATAATAAAGTCTGTGATATTGCTATCTTGAATCAACCTTATCACAATTATTTACTACTTTCAATTTATGGTAAACATTTGATAGATGTCCCCACTTCCCTTAACTCATAAACACAAGACACTTTATTGCACAAAAATACCGCCTACTTTAGGTCACTTTAATTGAACTTAATTCTACAAACAAATGACAACACTAGTTTATGTTAAAATCACATTTATAAGCTTCTGTAGTCATTCAGCTACTGGTGTCGCCTCGAAGGCAATCATCGTTTATCATTATCACAGAGGTAAATTGCCCCGTTTTAATTAGTAATCTCCAAAGACACCTAACGATTCCGCTCGTTTCAGGCACCATTTGTGATAGTCGTTGAGAAACTTTTGTGAGAATATGGCTTCCATTTTCTTTTGCATAAAACTCTCATCTTGCATATTCTCAATTGAATTATCCAGTGACAATTCCTTGGGCATGGTTACCATGGGCAAGAAACCGAACAAAGCAAATAAACCATAAATCTCCCGGCTACGAATCTCAAACAATAAGTCCTCATAGCTGGGTATGTTGTCAAAGCGTGCATACTCCAAGGCGTCCCTAAAGGCTTTATAGTACACCTTAATCAAATCCTCACGACGTTCTTGCAGCACTTCCAGTTTAAGACTGCTGTTGAGGAAAAAGTTCAAATCACAACCGGGACTGCCATAGAAACTTAGCTGAAAGTCCACAAATATGGTACGAGTGGGTACATCGGGCTGGCTAGGATTATCATAGGCGTACATAAAGTTGTTGGTCCACAAATCACCATGATTTAGTACCACATAACGATCTGCTGGCTTGGGTTTAGAGGCAGCCAATAAAGTTGATCTAAAATTGTTGGCCAAACGTTGCAAATTTTCTTGAATCTGATCATAGCCAGTCCAGGTCGAGGTATTTTTAATGAGGCTTCTTAGGTAACCTCCAAACATATCCTCAAAGATATCGCTTTTGAGTAACGTTGCTTCGCTAAGCATACCCTGATTGTACTGTTTTAGAATGGAGGGTTCCTAAAGTAAGAGGAGATCAGCAAAGTGGGATTTTCAACTTATAAATCATAATAAATTTCTTACCTTCTTAGCTAGAACCATAGAAGTAGCATGAAACTTTCCCAATTGTTTCAGCATCAACGAGGCATGATTCCAATCCAAGCCAGCTTCACGCGAGGCCACACGAAAACCTTGCGTTTTCAAATCACTAAACACTATAGTCTGCATGGGAGCCTTCACCGCATGATAGTATCTGCGTATAGAATTACATAAATTTTCTCTTAAAATGCTTTAAGCTTTCAATTGGAAACACTTACTTGGCCCCAAATGTATCGCCATTGTGTAGTACATCCAGTCTAGGCAAAATATCTATATAGGTTTGCTTCTCCTTGATAAACACTTTGACATCTTCCAAAAATTGTGTACCCTCTGTTATGGGTATGGTTTTTACAATCAAAGATAGATGTTCTATTTCTTTCGATTCTTGACCATCCGACCATTTGGCGAATTTTGACTAACACCCGATAGATAGCCGAACAATAATTTTCCCCGGGATTGCTACCCCATTCAAAATTGATTTCGCTGAGGGTTATTTTTGATTCACGTAATCCTTCCTCCAATGTTTCCGTAAAGAAATTGTTCATTCAGGTATTCAGGAATCTTAATATTTTGCTCATTCTTTATGATCACCATGGTGTATTGCAAGCAATCAGCCGATAATATTGCGATTTTAAGCTAAACTTTCACAGCGACTTGCGACAATGACCTTCTGTCGATGACTGCCTCGACAGCGATAGTGGCGAAGTGTTTTTATATTAGTTTTTTGCGTTTCTGTGTTTCGGGTACTTTATAATGAAATTTTGTTCGCTCTCCACACACTTACTTTGGTGGTGTCATCGTGAAAATAAACGTTTCTAGAGCAAATTAAGGTGCACAGTGGTTGCAAGGATTGTGATATTGAAAACAAAATATTAAATGCCGACTTAAATAATATTTTGTGAACATTAGGATTGTCAAAAAACGTGCCCAAATGCCATGTATCCTAGGGCTGAAAAGATTCCGCCTTATGGCATTTTCAAGACTGGCCAAGCTGAATTTGATAAACGCCGTGAAAGTGAAGAGCGAGGTATGGAACTTGTCAAACAAGAAGCACTCGGATTCCAAGGAAGTCAACGCGGCCTGATTGTGTATCAGTGAAGAGCTTGGCAAAAGCGGTAAGTAATGCCGCTACATATTGAAATATTTATTTAAATGAATTATGTTTATGGAAATGGAATGCAAGGATGCTTGGGTAGACCTGAAGGAGAGAAACCGATACCACACCAAAATGCTTCAAGACGGGTAGCGCAGGTGGCTTTCTATTGGATTCACCTTCTTTAATGGAATCCAGTACCGTTGATTGGGAGTTTGCAGCTGCAATGTTATTTCTGCTGAACACATTAAGAAACTTTCCTTGCAGAACTCTTTCTTTGGAGCACGATCCAAGTGGGCCGAGCACATCCGTCTCGAATTGCGATTTGTGACTAACTGATTCGATGGTTGAGCTTGATATCTTCAACTTTGATGATGATGTGATAGCTGGAAATTCTCGCTCCACTGATTTCGAGGTTGAATCGGATTCGGTATACCAATATGTAAGTTAAGCACAGATAATTGCTAAGTATTTTCTGACAAAGTTTACCTCGTTTCAGAAAAAAGACGCACGCCGATTAAGAATGTTCACCATAGCACCTAAATCTTGGTATCCGCATTGCTGAGGGTCAATCCATGCAGCAAACAAGAAATGCTGACCTTTTCGGACACTATTTTAGGCCGATGTACCATCAGAGCTCACTGCGTTAATTTTGCCGGTTGTCCAAAAAGGCATAGCTTCAAGAATAAATAATTTGAATTAAATTTAAAAAAATAATATTCGAACAGTTTTTGTTTTTTTTTTTTTTACAGCGCCAAAGCATGGATCGTTAATCGATAGCAGCGGCTTATCAGACTCTGTGAAGTCTCTGCGGGGTATCAACTTTTTCATCAGACAAATATTCACTTGCCGATTAAATGTTTTCTGTTTAAGAATTAACAGAGATAAATGTTATCATGGCTGTGGGCGTACTTTTGCTCCCAATGTGCTGTTGCACATGCAATTGCATTTCTTCAATCAATGTGTACTGACGCCAGCAAAGCGCACAAGTAGATGGCGCAACAACAAAAATTTCTATCGAGTTCAGTTCATTTCATATTAAGACCAATTTCCGAACAAAATCACGTGTAATTCGCATGTTTTTTGCTATCTTTAGCTAACTTTGCACGAAATCTTGAAATACATATAGGCTGATCGGATAACTATAGCTGCCAGAGAATCGCTCGGTCGGAAAACTAATTCTGTTGAGAAAAACTTTTTTGTGTTTAAAGGTAGCGTTTTCTATGTTAGTATTTAGATGGTATGCTCTCACATAATTCTACAAAGTTTTATCCAGAGATTAAAACCGTAATCGAAACCCTAACCATTAACCGCTAAAAACACTTTAAAATTTGTAACCGAAACCGTAACCTGAACCAAAAAATATTTTTTTTTCTTATAACCGTAACCCTATAACTTTTATTACCATAACCGGTTATCAGAACGGAAACAAAAACAAATAAACTGGTTAATTTCGGTTTTCCTCTACTAGTAAAATTTTCGATAAACGTAAATCAGTGCCGGGATAATGTAGAGGAGGGAGAAGTGTGCTTGTGTCAGTGAACAAGAGAGCTCTCTAGACTACAGCCTACAACTTTCATGCAATTCCCCAGCCAGCATTTTATGAAATTTCTGATCACATTTGAGTCTTTTTCGAGTCCTCTGTCTAATTAAAATAGTCATAAGTGCGCACATTTTCTGATCATAAATGATATCCATGTCGGGAAAAAATGGTTTCCTATCCGCGAATCTTTATAAAGAGTCATTTCTGTTCCGTTTTTCTGATCAGTTTCGACTAATTTTCGAGTCATTTGCGATTCTTTGTGGAGTCGTTCTTAAATAAATCACATTAAGAGCATTTGTATGAGTCATTTTCGAGTCTTCCTTAAGTCGCCCATGAAATGAATCTCTTTTTAATCATCAAAAGGGCTCGAAAGAGGCACATCAAGGTGATTCTTGTTAAAATGATCTTCCAAATGCTAGGTGGGTCAGGGTTCACCGATTCAAACAACCATAATTTCGGCTCGCGTTCACATAAAAACATAAATGACTTCGGCCCTGAACTAAATTTTATGTACGCACAATGAACATTTTACACTATTGCTGACGGCCACAAAGAAAAGAGAGCGAACGAGAAAGAGTGAGTGCAGCTAACCAAAATCTTTACCCTCCTCATTTTGCCGTATACATATGTTTGTGATTTTACACTGGATGCCTGCTAGTTTGGCCGATCCATAAATGTAGGACTTCGGCTCAAACTTGGCATCAGCTAATTTTAATTTTTTCTATAAAATTAGGTTCTATCTGGATTCAATGTAAATTTGAAATAAAAACAACTCAGAAGTGACCAAACTATAGTCTCACGAGTAAGAGTTTAGAGAACCAAGTCGGTTCGAGAATGATGCTTACCTATGTGCAATATTTCTTGATCCGAGATATAATCTGTCTATATCTGCCGAGCAGAAAATTAACTGTTAGACAACCATAATTTGATTGAATTATCAGGGGAATACAGTCCACATCCAAGTTGGTCGGAAATTTGCAGCAGTTCCAATTAAAATCAATTTGACATCTTCATTAAAAACATGGCTTGACAGAGGACACATATTGGAACGGTCGGAAAAAATTAAACAATATTTCCAGATCTTTTTAAATTATGAAAAGTTTTGCTAGCAGAACCAGCCACACAAATAAGTGTTGAACGTTTGTTTCAGGAGTAGAATTTATAATGAATCTCCGCTTTCGTCTGCTTGAATTGTAAAGTGTATATTTTATACTAATAACCGTAAACGTAACCGAAACCCGAAACAGAATTAGGTTAATAACCGTATCCAGTACCGTAACCGGAAAAAAACGATCGGCCGAAACAGTAACCGTTATTCGTTTCGGTTTTAATCTCTGTTTTTATCAAAATCAGATGACTATATGGAACGAACGGGACAAATAGTAATTGTAGTAAAAAAACTTTTTTGTTTTCAGTGATCAAAATCCCAGATAAAAATCGTGTTCTGGCTAAAACTGAAAAATGCGATATTGAATAGGAATATGACAGACTTCCGTATGGCCAAAAAACTCTTTCATTTCAAATTTCAAGTCGATATTTCTTAAACTAAATAATAATATCTCTTTAACTGAAAATAAATACTGCAGTGCGTAGATACATAAGTTTCTCATTCTTTTTACTTTTAATTTTTGATTATCACATCTTATCACGTTTTATTAGCTCGATTCAAATAAATAGTCCCACTGTGCCAATTAAGTAATCTAACAGTTTCCTCGCGAACCACATTGTTGACTTGTAGTATCAGCTGTGTGTTTTTTGCATTGTCATTAACTTTTTGCTAGAAACAAAATGTTAATATAAGAGATTTTGAAACAACACACACCAGACAGTGGGTTAAAATAGCAGTCATTAATTCGGGTTTCTCTTGACAGTGAAACCGGTTGACTGTCTTAGAGACACGCAATGGGGCTTGCTGGTCCCTAGGAGAAATAAATCTCAGGCAATTTAGAGAGTCCGTTAGCGTGTCGCTATCAACGCCGCAACGTCTAGTCGGCGGGCGGTGCTTGACAAGCTAGAGCGCAGCCTGTCATCAGGTCAAATTTATTTTGTGTTTATATTATAAATTAGCAACGGGGTGCTATATACGATTAGATTAACATAAGTACTTGTATCTAGATGTCGTGTGTATACCAGGAACAATTTAAAATTTAAGTGTTGTTTACAATGACTCGGGAATTTTACACGCTTGAACGTAATATTAAATGGGTGGAGTAGAGGGCGGAGTCGGCGGAGTGGGTGGTCTTAGTCTACGGTTTTTAATCTCTTTTGGAAATGACAAATGTGTAATATATTCTTTGTGCGATTGTGATTAACGTAATTAGATTTAATAGCGAATTAAGCTAATATTTCACTATTGATAAGCGTATTTATTGCCAGAGTGACGAAGCATTGATTTTATTACTTTGAACAGCATTGAAGGGTCTTCTAGCAGATTAATTATTTGTCGATTAAAATGACACAATAATTAAATTCAGACTGATTCATCTGCTTGTTTTTTTTACATAACCAAGACAGACAGATAGAGAGAGAGAGATAAAGCAATTATTATTTCTGCTTCTTACCCTCCTTTATTTTCAACCCTCTTTTGTCCAGACTCTGTTTTCTGAACGCTTACCCTCCTGCATTTTTTTCAGCCTTTCCATTCTAATTGTACCGATACAGGGTACGATACATTTTTGTTGACGCTATTTTTATATTCATGAATATTTGTTCACATTAAAACAATATCATTTATTTCTCACTAAGGAACGGAGAGGGAACTACATTTTGGACCGATCGTTCCTATGGCAGCTATATGCTATAGTCATCCGATTTAAATCAAACTTGACAAAATTGTGTGGTAGTATATAATATAGATCTGTACAAAGTGGGAGCGATAGCATTGAAAACAAAAAAGTTTTTCTTACTAAGACTTTTTTCAGACCTATCTTTGTATGGCAGCTATACTATATAGTTGCCCGATTTGCATAAAACTTGCTGAAATTATGTGAAAGCATAAAAACTCATAAATACGGGGGTTGGGAGCGATAGCATTGAAAACAAAAAAGTTTTTCTCACTGAGACTTTTTTCAGACCTATCTTTTGTATGGCAGCTATACTATAGTTGCCCGATTTGCATAAAACTTGCTGAAATTATGTGAAAGCATAGAAAACTTATAAATACGGGGGGGGTTGGGAGCTATAGCATTGAAAACAAAAAAGTTTTTCTCACTAAGACTTTTTTTTAGACCTATCTTTTGTATGGCAGCTATACTATATAGTTGCCCGATTTGCATAAAACTTGCTGAAATTATGTGAAAGCATAGAAAACTTATAAATACGGGGGGTTGGGAGCGATAGCATTGAAAACAAAAAAGTTTTTCTCACTAAAACTACTTTTTCAACCGATCGTTCCTATGGCAGCTATATGCTATAGTCATCCGATCCGGCCGGTTCCGACAAATGTGCAGCGTATTTATACCAAAAGACTTCGTGCAAAGTTTGGTTGAGATAGCTTTAAAACTGACGGAGGAGATAGCATAGAAACAGACGGACAGACGGACAGACGGACGGACAGACGGACAGACGGACATGGCTATATCAACTCAGCTCATCATGCTGATCAAGAATATATACTTTTGTGGTCGGAGATGTTTCCTTCTGTGCTTTACAAACATCCGAACAATTTTAATATACCCTCCCAAGGGTATAAAAATATAGCTATAAGCAATCAACACTTCGAACTCAGCAAGCAAGAAGTTCTGTGGTCCAGAAGTTAAGGCCGTACAAATTTTACTAAAAATACAGAAATCTCTTCCAACCAAACTCCAACCCAAAAACCAATTCTCACACACAGAAATCTCTTTCGGTTGGTTTCAAAACTCTCGCGTTTTGATGGGAGATTTTGCTTAATTTACCACCCAAACAATTTGATAACCGAATTTTATTTTGGCAAGACCAACCGAATGTTGACAGTCCAACTCGCTACTTAACCTCAGCTGACGCCCTCAACATTTGGTGGCGCCCTCTGTTTACCAACGAGCGCTTAGGGTTGTCAGGTTACATTCTATGATTGGCACAAAAAAAATTTTAATTTTTTAGAGAATCTGACTTAAATTTGAATTATAATTTAAAAATGCATCATGAAACATATAACACAATTAAAAAATTCCATTTAAACATCAAATTAACTCATAACTAGGGAATGGGAAATTCTTTTTGCGGGAACGGGCAACCCTGTTTAGAGATTTGTCCATTAGCATGGACACAAGCCTTTCAACTCGAATTTCAAATAAGAAAATGAAATCTCTTGAGGTTCTGGGACACCGACTTCGAGCGTTTTGCAAACCAACCGAGTAGGGTTGTCGAATATTTTTAAAATATCGTATCGATAATATTTTCTGATTTGAAAAAATATCAAATGATATTTGATATATCACTTTGAAAATATCGATATATCGATATAATTGTTTTTAATTTTTCCTTTTTTCCCAAAAAAAGGTAATACTCTGCTCCAAAATAAACAGATATAGTCTGTATTGAGGAAACATAACAATATTTTTCATCAGATTCGAGTCTTGTTTGAATTATACATATTAAATACTTTTAATTCCAATATGTGGATTTAAAAGACTTAAAAAACACGCGTTGCGTTATATGTAAATCCGTCATACGGCTCCGGAAGTCGCAAATGACGCATTTTATAGCAGAAGCAAGTCGCCCCGAAGGCACTGAGCTACCATGGGTAATAAGATACCTCGGGGCTAGTCTGGATAGTCCCGGCATGGCCGCCTTATGCGAGTTCCAGAAGATTAAGGGATTACTTTCCCGTGATGTTTTTGGCAACCTAAAGAATAACTTTAGTCCACTATGTGGCGACTCTTGCATTGAAAGGTTCTTTTTGAAATCGCAATCGAAAATGGGCTTCCATAAAGTCAACACACGGGTCATTTGGTCGTGTTAACGCTTGTTTTAATTACTTTTCCGCATAAATTACACTTGGCTTCGCCTTTTTTTATGTTGCTGTAATCAAATTTGAGTCCATTTTCTCTTTGCTGCTTTTAAATGCGTTTGCGCTGGCTATCAAGATCATAGAGTGACCAACCCACAATTATCATAAAATATCCCCAAAAAAATATCGATACTCGATATTTGGACAAAAAAATATCAAGATATAAATATATCAGTTTTAAAAAATATTACCGATATATTGATATATTTTCGACAACCCTACAACCGAGGCCAAAATCTCTACAGATTTCTGTGACACCCCCGTATATTTTTTCAATACCCTCTGTTAATAAAATCATTTTTTTTTGTCAAAAACAGGGACCGTACGGTTACAATTTTTAAAATAAAAATTATAAAATAAAAATTATTTGTTGATTTTTATAAAAAAAATTCAAAATTAACTCTTATTTTTCGATCAAAATAATAAAATCGTAAAATAAAAGTTATTTTTCAATTTATATTTAAAAATCATAAAATAAAAGTTATTGTTCAATTTTTATTAAAAAAATCAAAAAATAAAAGTTATTTTTTAAATTTTTTTAAAAAAATCTAATCTAAATCCGGTTCTGTGCAACAACTAGACTGCAAAGGTGGCACTTAGAATGTATATTAAGTATTTTCATACTTTTAGATTCGGAAATGATTCCTTCTTCCTGTTAGATACTTTTACCCTAACTTAATATACTCTACAGTACAGAGTTAATAATTAATTCAAATAATTTAATTCAAAGTGGGCCATGGCAGCGCTGCATCGACACAGAATAAGCCTATTTTGAAAGTTTTTAAAGAATTGTAACGATTGGCTCAATAATTTTTTTTAAATCGACCCAGTGCTATTACTTTCCTGACAAACCCTGTATATTAAGAGATCTGAGGTCAATTGCAGGATGTAAAATGTTTGGCAGCCTAACCTCAAAAGCTATCTGTACCGCTAAGAATCATTTCGGTCTATAATTGGTGTCTCTTGGGGGATAAGTCTGAACCGAACTGTTTTGCTATGTTGGAATTCGGTTGGATTGCGGTTCGGTCAATCAGTTGGAATTAGAGGTTCGGTTAGCTGCTAATAATTCTGACGGATTTAAAAAATATAATATTACATCTTGATAGAGAGAGGGAGTTTAAGGGGGCGGGTTGGTGTCTCCATCACTCCCATGGCTGTACCCATTTATATTTATATATATATGTGTTACTTTTCGATTTACATCACGAGGTTCCTTGCTTGTTACTTTTTTACTCCCATAAATTCATACCTTAAGGATCCTTAATGTTGGTCCTTTCAGGACATGTAATATTATTTATAATAAAAATTGACAAATAACTCTTATTTTTTGATTTTTTTATAAAAATTGAAAATAATTTTTGTTTGGGGAGTTTTTAAAAAAAAATTGAAAAATAATTTTTATTTTTGGATTTTTTAATAAAAAATTGAACAATAACTTTTATTTTATGATTTTTAAATATAAATTGAAAAATAACTATTATTTTATTATATTATTATTTTGATCGAAAAATAAGAGTTAATTTTTAATTTTTTATAATTTTAAATATAAAATTTTTTATAAAAATTAAAAATAAAAATTTATCTTGTTAACAGGATACTGCATCCTGAATTAGTATATCTATGATTTTCCCATTAATGTAGACAATTTTTTTCAGGTTCTATTTTTTTAAACTCATAACTCTTATTTACGATCCCTGGTCAAAAACTTCAAAATGGAAAAGTCATAAATTCCTACCCTCCTCTTTTACTATGCTTATGTTCCCGACACTTTTCCTTTTATACCCTTGCAAAGGTTATTATAATTTTGCCCAGAAGTTTGCAACGCATAGAAATATTCATTTCCGACCCTATAAACTTTATATATTCTTGATCAGGGTGACGAGCTGAGTCGATTGAGCTTTGTCCGTCCGTCTGTCTGTTTCTACGCAAACTAGTCTCTCAGTTTTAAAGCTATCGAGCTGAAACTTTGCACAGAGTCTTCTTTTTACTGCACACTGCTAATATGTCGGAACCGACCGCATCGGATGACTATATCTTAGAGCTGTCATAGGAACTATCGGTCGAAAAGTGGGTTTTATTTAGAAAAATTGTTTGTTTTAATGCTGGCGTTCCTAAACTCTGATGTAATAAAACATTTGCAACGGTATAAAAACTTCGGCAAAGACGAAGTTAGCTTGGCCTTCTCGTTTTATTTAATTTCATTCTATAAACGGAAATTTGGAACAGAACCATGACCATTTGGTAATGGTTTTTAGAACATCATATATTTCTTTGTGTTATTGTACTAAAACTACCCTGTTTTTATTGCCAATTGGTTCATAACTCGTACTGGTGGGTTGTATTCTTTGCTGACTTAAGTGGAGGAAATTATTACGGGGGTTGACCTTTGCTAAGTTTTTTTTACGATTATAGCAAACTTTTCCCTCTTGCCTGCATATTTCTGCATTTACCCTTATTTCAATTGTTTTCGGAGTTGGTGTATGTATTCGGTAAATTGATATAGTGGGTGAAGTTATGGCAACTCACCACAACGCTAACAATATTTTTGCTTGTGCCATAATATTGAATGTTTATGGTTAGGGTGGGGTAATTTAGATCTAATTTAGTTTTTCTGCTGATCTGGTTTCCTTTACAAAACGATTACTGAATCTGGGAAAGCAGTGTAAGCAGTGTTCTAAAATTTTGGTAAGTTTCAAACATTTTGAGCATCAGTTTACTGGAAATTGGTGCAGTCGATATCTCCAATCACCTTTGAAAACTTTGCTATCTGAAAAAAGCCTTTGTTCGTCTCGTACAATATATTTCTTTGCCAGTAATGTAATTGCTTGGGATATGGTTTAACTGTACGGATTGCCAAAGGAGCGCTGAGTCCATCAGAAGTCACCTGCAGTGACGAGGAAGCTGCCGCCACGCGTCGGCATTAAAAGATTGGTGACTGACAACTAAGTATGATTCCTGTCAGAATTGATAACACAACGACTTTTTTGGTATATTGAAGGGTTTGGTGGTGATTCTAGATGATTTTCGTGCGCTGAACATGAATCTGTTTTCAGAAATGGTCCATCACGTCGAGATTTGTTACTTTGAGAAGACGCTTGATCTCTCCAAACCTAAAAAGAATTACAATAAATTTTGGTTTTGATTACCTGAATCGTCAAGCAATTTTTTCTTTCGGTAAAGTAATTTGACCTATGCCTTTACTCATTAGCATTATTTATTTGTTGTTTTGTCTTTTCCATACACTATTCGTTTATTCATTGGCATTTTGTGTCAACAATTTAAAAACTAAATAAAGCAAGTGTTGGGGATCAGCTATTTGTCAATCGATGTAAATATCGATTATTCTAAGTGGACTAAACAACACCAAAAAAAATTTGTATCAATATCATTCTGATACACGTTGTCTCAAATCGAAACTGAAACTAGTTTCACGTTTTTTGTATCAATGCAAACCTAGAAAGTGTTAGATTGAAACATCGAATATTTATTTGTTGCGCAGAAGTATTAATTTGAAACTTTTTTTTATTTGGAAAATTTGAAGAATGTATGAATTGTAAAACGAAGCATGCCGAACGTCGCAGCTGGCGATGCTTGACATGTCACATATAGTGGTTTTACTTTATGCATAACCAAATGTGTAATTAGTTAAAAGTAAAGGCTATGCAGGACCCTTTTCCAGACGACGTGATGAAAATAAATAAATGGATTTCAAATGGCGCATATTTGCAAGGTAAGTATAAGCAGCTGAGTATTCATGTCGTTTTTTGAAAATATGTCTAAATAACAAATGTAACTCTTTAGACAGGACACACAACAAGCCACAATGCTGCTGTGACAGTTTCAGCGCTTTGCAAGACGACGTACAATGAGAGAGGTGCGAAACAAAGAAAGCTGCAAAACAGGCGTTTTTCGCGTTTTTACTTAAGTTCTCTGAAGGCGTAAACTGCTACAAGTACGGCAGGGTTCCCCCAGAAGACAGCGCGAAAATGTGACTGTGTCTCTCTCTAACACACAGGAAGTATGTTCGTGCCCCAGGGTCTATGGCTGGGGAACTCTGATGTACGGGTTCGAGCAAGAGGCATACCAATATGGTGACTTCTGGTTAAGCAACATTCGCGTGGACACGAGGCATACAGTGAGAGACAAATGTTTCCAATTAGAGAGGTGTCCACACTTGACGAATTCAATTTAATATAGTAAATAAATTACATTTTGATAGAGTTTGAAATAAAAGAATTTTTTATAAAATGTTTTGTTTTAATTTTAATGGCAGATTATAATGAACTGAATTTATAGTACAAAGATAAGAAAAAATATTAAATTAATAAAAGCTAGTATCAAAATTAAACAAAAAGTTTGATAGTTGAATTATGAAATTAATAAGACCTAGTGTCAAATTGATACTTAAAAATTAATACAATAAAGTGTCAACCTGATACACGTTAGTATCAATTTGAAATCCTCGAAATATCATGTTAATACTTTCGAAGATGTCAATTTGATACTCGGAGTATTAGAGAGAATTCGATACTCAATAGTTTCAAATTGATGTCTAAACTGTGACGATGTGATGACAACTTTTTTTTGAGTGTAGAAACTTCAAGTTAAGAGTAAAATTTTAGTTACATGTTAAACAAGATCGTTGATGTGGTAAGAAGTTCGGGAGGAGGACAGATGAACTTCTGATATTGGAAGATTTGTTAACATTACCTATCATTTTTTGATAGTGCAACCACACGAATGTCTGCTACATGTGCAACAATATCATTGATAATTCCCATTATATGCGGTCTACATTCAGAACTACTTGAAGCAGCAGAAAATCGTAAACAACAGCAAGGTCTATTAGTTATTCCGGTTAAAAAAAATCGACCAAACGTAGTTCATTTAATTGAAAATGAGCTGGTGTCCCTAAAAGATCCTACACCCGAACAACTACAATCAAATGCGTCGGAAGAATTTGACGACTCTGACACCGATCGACTATTTAAATTTTTAAAAACCAATAATGCTGCTAAATTAATCTGTAAAAAAGTGGATGATATTAAATCTTTAAGAGTATACCTGAAGCAAACCAACTCACTGAGAAAAAAATCATTCCATTCCGGGGTTTCCGGTATCAATTCATACCGAAATTGTACTCTAAATGGGTTGATCCCGGAATGGCACAAATCAATCCGTTCGGGATTAATTTTTAAAGACTTTAAAAAAGTTGAATATAAACTGTTATTAATTTGAAGATAACATTAAAAAACTTTTTCTTTACTTACCTTACACTGGGACACATGGACGACAACACGTTAGCCAACTCGACTATTAGCTCTAAGCGAGGCGTGGTGTCGGAAACATATTTAAAAATGTTCGCATGGAATTCTGTTGGCATTTTGGCACGCTGACAGTAACAATAGCCGTGGTAGAGTTGACTACTGATTCGCTTACAAACGTGGAGGCCGTAGTTCAAGTCGCCGTATGAGAGTAGTGTTATATATTTTGTTTATGATTTTTTTTGTATTTTTATTTAGGGTGTTTTTAACATTGCCCACATTTTATACAATCGATTGTTTTCGTCATTAACGTCAAAATAAACAATGAGTACGGTCGGGAACAAATCATTCCTATATATGCTTGAAATCTTCCCAGCATTTTTCATTCTGTGTAAGGTAAATAAAATGTTTTTATTAAAGCAAGGCGGCTGAACTAGTTTTAAACAAAAGGTCACTTTTGAAGCCGCAAAATGTAAACCGACTGTTATTTTTAAACAAGAACATTGATCTATGAATTTATTATTTTTTTATTTTTTTTTTAATTAACTACCTTTCTTTCTTCTTTCTTTATTTGCAATTCCTTGAATAATATGGAAATATTAATATTTGTTTTTGTTGTTGCTAGGCTGCCTTCACACTTAGGGTTGGGAAAAAATTTTTATATTTTTTGAAATATCGATATTTTTGCCCAAAATCAAAAATATCATTATCGAATATTTTCCGGAGGCGATATATCGGATATCGAATATTTTTTGACGATATTTTCCGGGAATATTTTTGTTTTAGCCTTCAGTCACAATGTTGCGAATAAGTGTTGTTTGTGCTCTGGACATGTAAGGCACAATGTTTAAAAGTTGTTTTATTAACTGTAAACTGTGCAAAAAGTTGTAAGGATCATGGCAACTCAACAAACATAAAGGCGCACTTAATCGCATGGAGATGCTTGGCTAAAATGCAGCTCACTTTTGAAAACAGTAAAGAATAACATGATTGCAGCATGACGACTATCGTCAAACAGTGGCAGTCGCCTACAGTCATGCTGCACACATATTTTTCTTCCTTTAAACCAGTGGTGCCCAAACCCACACTATAAAGCTTTGCGCTTGTGTGTGTAGCAGCGGAACGCGAAGTAAACGTCATGATGTCAAACACGAGCAAAAAGCTTACAATCAAATGCCTCGCGAGAGAAGAAAGAGCCGAATGCACACGTCGTGAGAGACAAGCTGCCGAGCGTGCTATATATAGAACTCACGTATTCTCTCCCTCTATGCGTGTGTCGGCTGCGACGCTGGCAGAATCATGAGTTCCTATCCCTGGGGATAGGCTTGTGTCATTGTGTGCACCACAGCTTTAAACACAAGTATGCGACATCTAAAGACGTAATTTTTGAAGTCTCTCCCTCTCTCTCGTGATCACAATACTGCCATGATATCTCAACAACCACCAGGACAGGAGAATAAATTATTGAATTTAAATGTAAATGTAAAGCAATGTAAATTATTGGAGTAAAATTGGAATATACCGTTGTTTGCCCGGAACGGGACCCTATTAAGTTCTGGATTGCAGAGAAAGACGCATTGCCAGTGCTTTCTGACTTGGCATTGTCATATGGGCATTTCCACAGTCGCGAACGCGACATTCGTACGCCTTTAAAGTAAAGAGATATATGTAAGACATAAAAATTTTTTAATTTTTTTTCTATTTTTTAGTAGAATTTTGGTAGCAGTATATTTAGTGCAAAAGGTAGGTTCAGTCGATTTGACGATTAAAATATAATATAAAATATATTAAAATATATCACGCGACAAAAATGGAAGTCGTTTTCGACTGTATCTAAAAAAATTAATAAATCTCCGAAAGTTTAATAAAAATTTCGAAGCAGTTAACTTTTAAATAAAGGGGAACAATGCAGCTTTTCAATTGTTTACAATAGTTTTGTTGTTATAAGCTTTAATATTATGAAGAACGCGACATTTTGCACGCGACATCTTAAAAAAAGCTAACAGTGAAATGGACATATCTTCGGTATTCGGACCAATTTTCTTATAGTAAAGAATCAGAATCATTTTTATCAATCTCGGGGGACCTTTCTGTGGAAATGCCCATATCTTATTACACCGGGAAGCTCCGTGCCATCGGAACGATTGTCATCGGCTATAAAAAGTGTGGTTTCTGACAACAGAAGCCCATTGACCGATGAGCACATAACTCCACGCGTCTAACGATTATTGGTAAAATCAGATGTTTTTAAGTTTCGAAGATTTAACTGAATAAGTTTTTTTATGCTTTGTAGTTCGAATGCTCTAGTTTAAAAGATGATGAATTAAAAAGTAAACACTGCTTTCGTTCCATAAATTTAAATTCATGAATAAGATTTCAGAACTTCTTATGTTGATGAAATAAAAAACAAATATCTTTTGTTAATTTAATATATATACATTAAATCTATATTTTTATTGCGCAGTCAGATTGAAGTTCCTATTACGCGTCAAATGACGCCTCAATTACCTCAACAGACCTGTTCATTGTTAAGATCCGGGCTTTTATTGAAAAATATCGAAAATATCGATAATATCGATGTTTTTGACACCAAAATATTTATATCGAATTGATACTTTTTCAATATCGCCAAAAATATCGATATAGATATTTTTGAAAAATTCGACAACCCTACTTCACACTGTTCGACACATGACGACATGACAATCTAGTAGGCCTTTAGGATGCCATGTTTGCAATATAAATTGCTTTTCAATTGACATGTTCGAAACATGAGAATATGTCGAATGATATAGTTAGTGTAAATTCACATGAAGCATGAATAAATCAATGGGCTTGTTCAGCAGAATAATTGATCCCTGAGCAGGTATCAGAAAAAAATTTTGCATCAAGTAGTTTTTGCTGTTGAAGGGAGCAGTATCACTTTAAAGTAGCATACTATTTCTTTGATACATGCTTCTGTATCATGATACCTCAAATTGGCTGTTATGATGCCGCATTACTCAAGTTTAGAAGGAAGATTATTGCAAATTTATACTTGATCATGGAGCAAGTTGTTCTGCTGAACACGGTCAATGAGTACCTTTTAACGTCGAGTAATTTTGTTTTTTTTGAGAAACAAAGGGGTTTTTGGTTTTAACGTCAAAGGAGAAATAAAAAAAGTGTATTTCAATATAAAACTGTTGGTGCGGCGCGATTGACTTTTAATTTTTCTGAAAGAAAAACCTTTGAATTTGCTGAAATGGAAGTCAAAAAACAGAAATTTTAAGCGTCGAATTAATATTCATTGGTCAGATAATGCAACAAAAACGCTTATCGAGTATGTGGAAATCTACGAATGCTTGTGCAATGTTAGCATATTAGAGTGCAAAAATAGAAATGCAAAAAAACTCTGCGTGGCGCCTTATAGTTGACAAGATATCCTAAACTCAACTGACAGGTCCGTCGTGCTTGACTCAGAAGCTAAGTATATTAGTGTCACATCAAGTCGTTCAGCTATATTGTTTCGACAATTCGTTTTTGCTTAATTTTATTTGGATTAAGGGTGCAACCATAGACGCCAGCATATCAAATGTTTTTGCGTTCTTTCTCACAAAGTTTTTAAACTTTCTTGGGATGCCTCTGAGCTCATTATTTAATTTGGCGTACATTCCTTCTTGGAACAACATCAACAGCTAAAAAACCCATACCGACGCAGACAATTGCCGCTGGCATCTGGACCTGAACTTCAGACTCCATTTTAAAAAATTCCATCTTTCCGATTCGAGGCAAATTAAAATCGCACTTTTTTTTTACAATTTGAATTTAAATGTGGTTGGTTTCTCATTGACAGTTATTGGAACTAGTGCTTGAACTTTGTTCATTGATAAAAGTACTCATTTGACATCATTTTTTGAGTACAACAACATGACAACCAGTGTATACGGTATCGTCGTTTCTTCAATTTGTAATCGATGAATTTTTTATCGACATTTCTCATGTGTCGATTTGTTGTTCATTTACTATCGATAGTACTGAAATACAATCGATGTTCAAACTATCGATAGTGAATACTATAGATGTTCAATCTATCGAAAGTGCTCACTAACGATGTTTTCACAACACTACTGCCAACCAATATTTTGCATAAGACAGGTGATAAATTGATCTAATGATCTAAGAACTATGATACTTGATTGATCATTTTCAGAGGTACCTAAGAGAATTGAACACACAATTAAAAAAAAAAAAAAAACTAAAATCATTTACACGTGGAACGGATCAAAGTGCGAGTCGGATCCCATTTTATAAAATCTGACATTTTCTGGATAAGCCTTTTGTATATGTATGCCTGTTCTTTGGATGTGGCTAGTTTGCAATTTTCCGTTAAAATACCACCCATGTACACTCAGAAAATTATTTTTCTATATTTAAAACAATCGCCCTTAAAAGAAACCAAATTGTGAGTGTCGCTAGCACTCACGAGTCTTTGATGTAAAACTTGATGCATAGTTTAAGAGCTTATTTTCAAATCACAAGCTCTCTCAATGGTATATAAATCAACAGCCCCACCCAGATCCCACTCAGATACCACCCAGGTCCCACCCAGATCCCAACCAGATCCCATCCGGATCCCTTCCAGATCCCACCCAGATCCCTTCCAGATACCACCAAGATCCCACCCAGATCCTACCTAGACCCCGCCGAGATTCCACACAGATTCCACCCAGGTCCCACCCTGATCCCATCCAGATTCCACCAAGGTCCCGATCAGATCCCACCCAGATCACACACAGATCCCTCCCACCCAGATCCCACCCAGATCACTACCCAGATCCCTACCCAGATCCCATCTAGATCCCACCCAGATCCAACCCAGATCCCACCCAGATCCCACCCAGATCCCGCCCAGATCCCTTCCAAATCCCACCCAGATTCCTTCCAGGTTCCACCTAGATCCTATCCAGATTCCTCCTAGATAAGATCCCACCCAAATCCCTCACAAATGCCACCAGATCCCACCCAGATCTTTCCCAAAACCCACCCAGTTGCCCCCTTTCAGCATCTATCCTTCCTAAATAGAAAATGGAAGATTCATTTTATGTTCTGGGCCAGGGTTCGTATACACAACAAAAGTACCGTACACAACAAGTACCGTACTCAGAAAATGACGGTACATTTTTCGTTTCGTACTGTACGAAACCACAAGTACGGTAAATAATTTGTAACGCACCGACCGAAAACAGCAAGTACGGTACAGCGTCGTAACGTACCGACCGAAAAAAATAAGTACCGAACTTTTTTGTGTTCAGCACTCGTACGTACTAAACAATTTTAGTTACGTACAATTAAGTACAAAATGGTTTTTAGTTAAGTACACGGAGTGTAAAACGAATTTAGTTACAGACTTTGTGATAGGTGCACTGACTGCGGTTTTATTACCATGGAGACCCCTTAGCCGCATATTGCGCCTATGCATTTATCCTGACATGATTTTTCACTATCTTAAAAGTAAAGTTTGTTCTTTACCTTTGGTCATCCTTGGTATTAATCGCGGTTCGGTATTGTCATAGAAAGGGCAATGCAGTTATGAGTGATCATTTGTGGCTTTGAAAATCAATTTCTTAAGCATTTCGCGGTTTTGTTACCATGAAGACCCCTTGGCTGCGAATTGCGCCTATGCATTGATCCTGTCATGATTTTTTAATTGGTTGGCAATTACGTTTTTCATAATTACTATTTTTATCCTCTTTGGATTTTTTCGCGATTAATAGATCTTCAGTCATTTTTATCCTCTTTGGTTTTTTTTCGCTATTTAATAAGTCTTCAGTCAGTGCACCTATCACAAAGTCTGTAACTAATTCGTTTTACCCCGTGTACTTAACTAAAAACCATTTTGTACTTAATTGTACGTAACTAAAATTATTTAGTATTTCGGTACGTTACGACGCTGTACCGTACTTGCTGTTTTCGGTCGGTGCGTTACAAATTATTTACCGTACTTGTGATTTCGTACAGTACGAAACGAAAAATGTACCGTACTTTTATTACCGGTACTTGGTTTTGTTCAGTACTTTTTGTGTACTAAACATAAGTACGGTACTTTGTACGGTACTTTGAGAACCCTGGTTCTGGCTTTATTTTCAAAAGTTTGTCTCATGGTCTAATTCGGGAAGGATCTAATATACAGCATGAGGTTCGGGCACATCAGTTCAATCACACAATACTTATGTTAGTTAAAAATATCTAAGATAAGGTATTTCAAATTTTATATTCTCGAAACCAATCGCCTTTATTTCTCTCTCCCTAGTTTATATTTGCGTATTGCTCTTCTTTCTATGGCAGCATTCCCTGTTGTATATAAAGCTTTATCTAATGGCCAACATGACGCCATATTAAACGCATTTGTGGTGCTTTAGTAAAAGAAAATACAACAAAAAAAAGGACGAAAGAGAAACCTCAACGAGCATTGCAGTTTTTCTACTTGCGCCTGGCGATATGCATCACCAGTTGCTTTTTGGCGGAGGTTAGAAGGATGCGAGCAGGTCATGTGAAAAGGCCAGAGCCATGTTTGGCTCTTTGCCTTTGAGTCGCCCCCGGGCTATACACACACACACGCTAGCACACTTACTCACACGCACACATACACACGGCTGCTTGTCACTTGTTTTTGCAGTTCATGACGGCTTAATTAACTCGCGTGTTTTAGTTTTTTTTTCTTCTTTCATTAAAACAACTCTGAGGTTTCCTATGTTTTTGGGTATACGGTATTCCAAGCAAATTTTGCATTGCATTTGTACGTTAAACGAAATGCATTAATAAAACAGAAGCATTTAAATGCGCGATTGCACACAAATTAGTGACCAAAAACCAGACTGAACCACACCCCCCCAATGGCCGCCTTTTAGGCAGCGCTGATGTATGCGATTTTAATCGTACGCTCAGACATAAACATGATGCGGAAACCAAAATCCATGGCAACCCCGCCCCCCCTTCCCAAACCTCATACTGAACAGAGACAAAAGGATAATGGAGTCGTGTGTTTGTGTGCGTGAATGGTTGTCCCAAAAAGTAGACACAACAGCAGACAACAGACAGCAGAAACTGGAATAAATGACCATAATCAAACACTTTACGCCTGAAAGCATGCTGATGAAGAAACCAACTGAGTTTTGATGGCCGACGCCTAAGCTTTTGGGTTCCTACATGCGTTCCTATCTGTGTGCATCAACGGGGAACATTCGCCATAGACGTCGCCGGTGGCTAAATTTAATTAGTACCCTACCATATGGAAGAGATTCTGGCAACAAAGTACTCTATCTTGTAATTTGGGTGGGTTAACTTGGGCAGTAAGAGTTTTGTGATTGAACAGATGTTGTTTTTATATTTGGAAAAACTGTGCTGATCTAAATGTTACCCTGTTTATACACACAAAAAATATCATGATAAATGCCCTTCGAAGTATGCTAACTTTATTTCTTAAATTTCATAAAATAAAAATTTATTAATTAAAATTTATTTAACACTATATGAAACTAGTTTCCTCAGACATGATTTTTCAAGTTGAGAACATAGCATACTTTTAGGCTGACTATTTAACAGTAACATTCTTGATTTCAAACTGGGATATAGTTCTTAAATGCGATAATGTAAAATCAAAAAATACAATTCAAAGAAAATAATAAGCTTTAATGTCAAAAATAAAAATATTATTTTTCTCATTTTTTTTGTAACCTTAATTTTCTAATAATTTTTTTTGAAGTGCATTTATCATGATTTTTACACTTTTGCTTTTGTATAAACAGGCTTTAAAAAATAACTTTGCGGCTGGCTCCCACAAACCTCTAACAACCCGAATAGCAACACAAAAAGCAATTTGTCGGTGTTCCCGAAACCTCCTTTGGTTGTTTTCAACCATGTTGGAATTTGTACGACATTTTCGCAAAAAGACATTTGAGCCTAATATCGAATGAATGGCTTCTACGGATAGGCTATCGAGCTGAAACATTAATTTTCTTAACATATGGGTTTTAATAAAAAATTATATGCTAACTTATATTTTTTCGGAGTTGAAATTTTCTTTACAAAATTTAAAGATTATATGCATATACGAAGTATAAATTTAACAAGATTATGTGGATGAATTAGCAGTTTCATAAAATATTATTTAATAGGTTAATTCAATGAAGTATCGAAAAAGCTATCGATACATCATGTCGGCTAGAGTCTCAAACTACGAAATGGTAGACAAATTGGCAGCGGTGAAACATTTAACTTTACTTTCTACATTTATTTTGATCTTTAAAAGTTGATTTTATGGTGGAAACATAAACTACGAAGGCAGAGGCAGTAATGCCATATGGAAAACCAGTTGCAGAAAAGAAACTTGCGCTAATCAAAAAACAAAAAAGGATTGGATAATTTATAAAACTCTTTTTACGCTTTTGTTTCCTTCTTCAACGACCTTTTCCGAGCAATATCCAAAGCAATTCAACCGCGGGCATTTTTGAATTTATATTTGTGCACTCCACTCACTTGTAAGCAACAATACAAAATAATTATTTGGCAGGTCAGCAATTATTTTAATTCTTAACCCGATCAAATTGAGAATTAATGGCTTAAAAATGATTTATTAATTTGGAACTCAGTGCATACCACAAACGCTTTCAGCATTTGGTTTACAAACTTATGAAATAATTTGAATCCAACATTTATTTAAATTATTTTGAAACCGACAACCCTGCCGTGACAGCCCCAGCGCAATTACTTCCAGTCAGCTGTTTTTTGCCAGCGACTCCGACGCTAACTCCGAAAAATGAAATCTCCAACATTTGTGGAACACCGACATTTGGATTGGTTGTTTTCAAAAACAACTGACCCCTAAGTCTCTAGAGATTTCTGGAACACATCGGTATATGTATCAATTTCACACAAAACAATCATAACAATGGTGCCAATAAAAGTGACTTTTCTAGTGACATAATTCATAGAACTTTCGCAGGCTCCAGGTCAATAACTTCTGTTTAGAATCATAGAACTTTTCGCAGGCTCCAGGTAAATGAGTTCTGTTTGTTCAAAATTTTTAAAAATAAGACACACAAACACCACTAGGTTGGCTGCTCGACTGTACAGTAGGATTGTCAATATTTTATCGATATATCAATATATCGATACTTTGGTTGGACGATAAGGGTTATTCCGATATGATATTTTTTGTACCGATATAGGCGATTATCGATATTTTTTAAACGATATATCAGAAACAAGTGAGAAAGTCGGTCAAGCCCGACTATAACATACTCTGTACCCGGTGTATATGCTGAATGCGTCGCAGCCACTGTGCTCATCTCTAAGTTTTTTTCTCTCTCTCTCTTTGATGCATGCAATGCGGTGTTGTTTGCGTGTGCGTGGGAGGGGTCTTTTTTACACTTTTTTCTCATAACTTGAGAACCGCCCATCCGATCTTTATCATTTCTTCAGCAAATCGATACATATTGCCAATGACTACCTATCTTTAGAAGGTACGAATCATCTATCTATAAAACTGTCGGAGATATGACGTTTTTTCAAAATTGCGGGGGCGGGAGGGGGTGTGGCAAAAATTGAAAATAAACTTGGTCTGCCTGCAAGTAGAAGAA
The DNA here is from genome assembly GCA_018904235.1 of Lordiphosa stackelbergi. Lineage (NCBI taxonomy): Eukaryota > Metazoa > Arthropoda > Insecta > Diptera > Drosophilidae > Lordiphosa > Lordiphosa stackelbergi. The sequence goes on from JAEIFU010000359.1 coordinate 123,896, forward strand.
GCATTTGTCCCATACATGTCAAACCTCTATCTCTTACCATCTCTGAGATCTGTTTGTTCATACGGACGGACAGACGGACATGGCTATATCGACTCGGCTGTTGATGCTGATCAAGAATATATATACTTTATAGGGTCGGAAATGATTCCTTCTTCCTGTTACATAATTTTGCACAAACTTAATATACTCTATGTACCTTCGTTGGTACAGAGTATAAAAATTACTCCGTTAAGTGCATGAGCAAATTGTCATAACAAGACTGTCGATTTTGTTCCTCACAAAGCGTATAGAAAAAACGAAATCTTGCAAAAATTTAGTCCAGAAACCATGGGTCTTAAAGGAATACCTCCATTCAACTTGATCCAGGTACGGTATTTCGGCATATATTTTCTTCTCTTATACGTTCTTCGTACAAGTGCGATTTCAAAGTGGAATATAAAAAAAGATTTTTTTCCAGTCCTGTTAGAAAAGACTAAATTCCTAAACGTCTTTAATATTTGAGGGCGATTTGCGCTGGCGAGGAATTCATTTTAAACCCATGGTTTCTTAGTGAGATTTTCTTCTTTTATACCTTATTTTCTTCGTAGAAGTGAGATCTGCTTTTTTCAGTCCTGTTCAAAAAGACAAAAGCCTTAAATATTTTCAATATTTGAGATTGTTTTGCACCGACTAGGAATTCATTTTCTACCCATGGGTTCTTGGTGAAATTTTCTTAGAATTTTCCGTAGATTTCGTTTTTGCTATACGCTTCGTTGATTTTGTTCCGCCTATACAAATCGAACCCTGAAACTATGATCTAATTGCAGAAAATTAAGTCATTTAAATCTTAAAGTTATCCCATTAGAAAGATAAGATATACAGGCATGTTCTTAATTCCACTGCCACGGCAACCTTTCGAAAGTGGAATTGATTGATGTTCTCGCAACACCAAAACGAAAAAGTTTTTTGTTTTGAAAAGTAATGCTTGTTAGTCGGTGTATTGAAAAGTAATAGCTAAATTACGCACTGTTACAGTTGCTAGATGTACATAAAGTACATTTTTCTTAATTCTGTGATCAATTTAGAAATTGCTTGTGAAATTTAATTGGTATTCTAGCCTTTAATTGGTTTATAAAGATTTTTTTTGCTTAATGTGTCCAGAATTTGGCATTGCCCAGCCAAACCGAAAATGAAATCTAAAAGTCAGCCTCTCTCATTTCAGACTGTTCCATTTTCGATTGTTTCGATTGGACTTCTGGTTTCTAGTGCCATTCTAGCTTGATCCAGTGGATTGCAAAAAGTAAAAAGAGAGCAATTTCGTTGGAAAATGAGAACACAAAAACAAAACCGAAGCGGAATCGCGTTCGATTTACTTTTCAAAAAGTAGTGCAATTGAGAACAAGCCTGATAAGAAATGGTCATTTGGCAAGGGGAACGTTCCTTAAAAACTTTTCAGTTTTCTTGAGCTTTAGGAAATAACGTTATATCGATGTTTTTTGGACCGTATCGGTATCGATATCGATATTGATCATTCAAATTTTTGATATTATTGATATTGATATTTTGAGAAATATCGAAAACTCAACTGTACAGGTGTTTCAAGAACCTCTTCTTTAATCTCATTATCTCAGTTGATGAGAGTCTGTCAATCTCTTTAATCTCAGTTGACAGAAGCTTTGTGTATGTGTGTAACCTATATCAGTCCTTCTGCATTAGTAGTGGAAACTCTATTCCCTTCAGTTAACACATAGGCTAATTTCTTGGAATGCCAAAACGCAAGCAAACTGTGGTTCTTTTGTTGTTTTTAATGCAACTATTTCTAGCTTGCCGACTTATAGAAGATAGGCAAAGACTGCTGATGATATAACCATTAGATTCCTGTACAGCTGTACAGTCAACAAGCCTTCTTTCTGAGGAAGGTAAGTCTATTTTTAAAAGATGTGAATAAACATAACTTGGACCTGGAGTCTACTAAAAGTTCTATGATTCATTTTTATGAACTTATGTAAAGCTTACATTTCATTTAACGAAACAGATTTGTGTTTTAGCAGCAGTCTGTAAACTGGTTGTGATATCAAATGTATTTCTTATCTTTCTTTCTAACAACGATTAATCTTAATTATTACAGTTCATGCTAGTCCAGAGCCAGAGTTCTCTAGCCATAGACGCCCCTTGCGACGAACATACTTGCCAATTCACACCGAATGTTTGCCGGAGTCATGCATAATTGTGTGTTAGAGAGAGACATACTTAAATTTTCGCGCTCTTTTCTAGGGGAACCCTGTCATAAAGAGAGAGAGAAAGAGATAAAAAATACAGCGTAAACATCAGTGATGCTCATTTAGCCTCATTTCTTAATGGCTGAAAGAGCTCATAAAAATCATTTAGAACTTCTACCATTGGCAATTATGATTTGGTTAAGTGAATTTACAGCTTAATAATGTCCCCTTTCACGTGCACAACGGATAAAGGCCATTTTTATTTATTTGCGATCCCATCATGTTGTATGGCTCTTATGAATACTAAAGCAATGCGAACTCGTTCGGTTTATAGTCTATTTTTTTGTTAAAAATACTTTTTAATTTCATTTTGTTCTTTAGAAAATACGACTTCCAAATCTACATCCATTCGCATTCATTCTTTTACCCTACTTCAGTTTCTCCTTCCCATGTAATTTCCACGTGCTGCTGTTAAATTAAACTTCATTTGCCTTTGCCTGTCGCCTGCTGCCCTTTAATCACAGTTTGGCGCAAATCAAACACAAACAATTGCTCTCATCATCATGCTGGGTATCCTTTGGATTCCGAAAACTGTTGCATACCCCATTGGGGCGGACGCATGCTTTGCATACTTTTTAGCTGCGTGGCCAAGCGCATGAATAATTGATTTCCATTGCCCAGAGTCGCGTCTCGTCCTCCACATTCTCATCCTGTCATTGTCTCGCATTCATTTGTCAGAAAAGAGCGTCAGTTTATTTGTTTGTTTGTCCGTTTGTTTGTTTGTTTATTTGTTTGTCGCTGTCGTCGCATGCAACATATTTTCACTCGCGCCCTCCTCCCACCTCCCCTGCTTTGTATTGTTTTTGCAGCCTTTCGCTTATCAGTTTATTTTTGTGCATGCCATTTGCGTGTTGCACTGTCGCTGATCCTTTCTCCTGCTATTCCCATTCTCCCCCGACATTTTGACATATGCGGACTGGTCGCGTGTAGCCAGGCTTTAATCCCGAGCAACGCATTATGGTTGCCATGTTTTGGCTTATATTTATTTCTGGCATTCAATGGGAGCTTATTTCCTACGTAGTATGCATTTAATTTACATAAAAGTTTTTGATGGTCATTGTAAAATATGTTATTAGTGATATTTGTGTTTGTCTTTTTATGGTATGCGGGGGGCATTAGAAGAGCTTGGAATTGTACAGTAATTGCTTTGGACAGCATATGTAATCATTTGGGCTATGATAAAACCACTTGAAAATGAATGGATTGTTTGAAAAGCCACTGACAGGTAGTTTGAATAAGGCTTCAAGATTAAATTATAGTTTAGACTTTTCGTGGGTTAAGGTCTTTTTTAACATTTATTTAATTTATTCAATTTATTCGATACTCCTCTTCTTCTTAACAGCTACTCTAGCTACAAACATACTCATTAAGTTCCGATCGAATTTTAGATATTCTTTAACAAGATTATTCTATAAAGATAAATTTAAAATTATAATTGTTCATTATTAATTAACTGTGAGCTACAGTTTTTTGTAGAAGGGCTGTTAGTTAGAAAAGGGGGGTCTGTATGCGAGGCATTACTTCTCTTCTTCTTCTTCTTCTTCTTGATTGACCCGATGCTTGCATCACAACCGTTCGACGGTCTCGGCCGCTGCAACCAATGTCCGCCAGTCGCTTCTGCTCCGTGCGAGCTGGCACCAGTTTTTTACGCCAAGCTTGGAAATATCTTTCCGCACCTGGTCGTCCCACCTTAGAGTTGGTCGTCCCACCTTGCCATGTCCCAGTTCTTTCGCATTCCTCTTGTAGACCATTTTTGCTGGAGCTTGTTCATCCATACGGGTAACATGTCCCAGCCAGCGCAGCCGCTGTTGCTTTATGCGCTTGACCAGACTAGTATCCCCATAGAGCTCATACAGTTCGTCATTCTTTCGGATGCGAAAATCCTCGCCAACTTTCAAAGGTCCATAAATCCTGCGAAGAATCTTTCGCTCGAAAACGCCAATCGCCGCCTCATCCGCTGATGATATTGCCCATGCTTCTGCGCCGTATTGCAGGACTGGCATGATAAGCGACTTGTATAGCGCTATTTTTGTTCTTCGCTTGAGGCCTCTGCTCTTGAACTCCCTACTGAGCCCGTAGTAGCATCGGTTTGCGAGCGTGATTCTTCTTCGGATTTCCAGGCTGATGTTGTTCTCGCCGGTTATCATCGTTCCGAGGTAGACAAAGTCCTCTACAACTTTAAAGTTGTACTCTCCCATTGCCACAGATTGCCAAAGACGCGTGTACTTCTGTTTCGAGGGCACTAGGTACTTCGTCTTGTCATCGTTCACCGCTAAGCCCATCAGTTCCGACTGCCTCTCAATCTCTGAAAACGCCATGCTTACCGCCCGTTCGGTCTTGCCGATGATGTCAATATCATCGGCGTATGCGAGTAGCATTACATCTTTATTAAAGATGGTGCCCGATCTGCTGGCATTTGGGCACCGGCGGAGTATGTACTCCATCAGCAGATTAAAGAAGTCACACGATAAGGTATCACCCTGCCTAAAACCTCTTTTGGTATCAAAAGGCTCGGAGAGGTTCGTTCCTATTTTGACGGAGCTTTTAGTGCTTCTCAACGTCATCATGCAAAGTCGAACGTACTTTGCTGGTATACCAAAGGTAGACAGGGCTTCAAAAAACCTTGACCTTATCGGTGTGTCGAAAGCGGCTTTGTAATTGACAAAAAGATGGTGATTTTCGATGTTTCTCTCGTAGGTCTTCTCCAAGATTTGACGTAATGTGAATATCTGGTCTGTGGTGGATTTACCAGGTCTAAAGCCACACTGCGAGGCATTACAGTCGCAGTTTTCATTGGATTTATCAAGCACATCGGAGCAATCGTATTTACCCTATAGTACGGGTTTGCCGCTCACGTTAGCCAGCAAATTTGCCCCATTACAGCAAACCAAAATAGCAAAAAACGAGAAGGCTAAGCTTACTTCGTCTGTTCCAAAGTTTTTATACCCATCACTTAAACCAAAAATTTTCTTACTCTCTTGGCAAAATTTGAAATTATTGAACAAATTGGCCAAGTACGTTTTGCTAAGTGAGATTTAAACACATACCCTTCAAATAAAGAATAAAATGATTTGACGGCAAAAATAACAACGAAAGAAATGAGTTCACAAACTCCCCAGGAACTCTGAACCACAAACTAAACGCTTTTGCATTTTTCATGCATTTAAGGCTGACATTAAAGGCTGCAATGAGTTCGCCTCAGCGCTCTTCATTTTCACTAGCTTTTTTTAAAGTGGTGCGTTAGTTAGAAAGAGATATTGTTGGCCAAGTTGAGAATCCACTATCTTGGCAGAAGTTGCGCAAAAATATTTGAGAATTGGGTGTACATCTGTGCCATGCGAGCGTCTATTCCCTAAGGAGGGAATGATTTTGTCAGGGACACGTTCAAGACTAAATCCAGAAAATGCAGAAATGGTATTATTTTCAAATAGTAATTCTAAATACATGCTCTATTGTACTTGTTTAAAAATTTTAAAGAACATAGGAGCCATTGATTGAATCACAGTTAGTTATAACTGGTAATACTAATATTTTTGGACAGTTTAACAATAACTGAAAAATAACTGATTCTCCCATCCCTACACAGAGGGAAATGTCCGTTTCGAAAAACAGTTTCCTTCAACTTAAACTAAAAACAAGATGGTCTCAAAATTCTTGATAAGAAATGTTTCAAATGTTCCTGAAATGAGTAAAGTTGTTCTCAATCGGATAATTATCCGATATATTTTGATAAAAATGCCATAAATCGAAAGGTGTCTGTCTTTAAAGGCCAAATTAGACACTTTCCTTTTCGTTTTTCCGCCATACCTTGGAAACAAGAGCTGATGGAGCTAAACCGAAACCAGTGAGCATTATCTTATCATATTTTTAAATCAACAGGGCTGCACCTCACTAAGTTGGTCATTTTGTTGTCCTGTGTAATATTTGCTTTAAACAACAACAAAACCGGTTTTCAACAGAGAGATATACAAGAGAGAGAGTTAGTGAGAGCGAGTTTAATCTCTTTTTGATCTCTCTTTTATCAGCTCAACAAGGCATAAGTTGCCCTCTAAATGTTCATCTGCAAAAGTGTACAACGGCTGAACGTGCGGCGCATTCCATGCGTTAAGTGCATAAGGTACCGGGTACAACTCCCAGTCAGGCCCGAACAAATTTTTCTGTGTTTCTCTGACTAAAATGCAACGAGTCAGGTGGAGTTTGTCCTTCGATGTTTTTTGATTCCTAAGGAATATTTGGCTCCATATTCACTTCCAATCAAAAGAGGTATGTCCCGTTCCCTTTTAGACCCAAATATTAGGAATCCGCTCACACCTGGTCCAAATTCAATAAAACTTTGTTCCCATTTGAGTTTAAAATGTTCTTGAAAACGGAAAAATATTAACTCAAATCAAGTTCTTAAATATGGGACAACATCAACTCTATTTGAGTTTTTTGCTTCTCAAAAAATTGTTCTTGAAGTGAAAACATTGTACTACAAATGAGAAAACGCGAACTCGTTTTGAGTTCCAAACATAAAATGGAAAAAAAGTTTTTCTCACTAAGATTCACTTTTCGACCGATCAGTACTATAGCCATACGATGTAGTCATCAAAGCATATACAATTAATAACACAGTTCAACAAATATTGGGCCATCTCGGGCCGGGAAATGAGGTTGATACCGTTCGACGGAGGCTTTCAAGCTGAGTAAAACTCAATTTTGATGCAGCAGGGACTTAAATAGAAGCCACTGGACAGCAGCAGAAACGCTGAGCAAGATACAATACTACAAAGCTTGGCGAATACCATGCAGCTCCTTTAGCTATCATGGGCAGGCGTCGCGATGTGTCACTGGACTCCAAGTAATAACATTTTAAACGTTTTCAATGCAATTATTTAATGATTCTTTAATATTATTTATAGGATATGTGAAACAGTAGACATCTCTTATACGCCGGCAATGCAATCTTCTCGTCCGCAGTCTATGCACGCTCATGACAACAAGATCATAGAAATTTGTTTGCATTTTGCCTGTGATCTCGACTTCAACGTTTTAAGGTCTTCGTGCACTCCTTTCTCCAATCTAAAAGAGTAGATACTAACTTTGATGTTCGCCTATGCCGCTGAATAAAAAAACCATTCCTTATTTGTTCTTTCCATTTTAATTCCTTGCAATTTTTATTTATTTTTTTACAATTCATCAGCTGATTGTGCAAGTGTGCTGCCAACTTATTTTAAAATTTTCATAAGTGGCATCTCACTGCAGAAATATCATGGTTTTTATAAAGATGCATAAACTGGCGCATTTTAAAAAGCGTGATTTTAAAAACCATGATACTGCTAGCATAAACGTAGTAAATGACAATGAATGGCATCCGTATTTTTTATCTTTGACGGAGAGGTGGAGTTTTCGGCGTCCGTGGTACCCACGATTTGTCCACATTAACAATTTGACTGCCAAAGACCCATTCGTTTCAACCGATTGCTTTATGGTCTCTCTCTGACACAAGACTCTAGTGAGTTTAGGCACAATCACGGCAATTTCAAAATTAAAAACAATTTAAAACTGATTTTCAAAACCTACTGACACAAAATCAAGTTATAGCCTATTTCCACTGGCTTCATTTCTTATCATTTTCATTTCTAAAAATTTTGCCGTTTCCATTGACAAATTGTCATTTTTTTGACATTCACAACGATACGTTGTCAAAAACAGCTGAAAAGTTTGATTTAAATAACAGGCGCCACTTTCAAACTCACGTGACCATTTTGGAATATGACATGAATTATCAGTAAAAGCTAAATACGCTAAATAACTTTTTTGACTAATTAATATTATAAACCAAAATTGCGCCTACTTTTTAAATTTAAATTAACAAATTTTTTGGTGATGACACTTTCTGTTTCTAGAGGGTAGCGAATAATGCTAGAGAGTAGAGAGTATTTTTTTTTTAAATAACAAATTTCTTCGTGGGGAATGCCATCATTTTTAAACAAAAATTTGTATGGAAAATTGGACATCATTTTCTTCAATTCTTTTCATTTTAAGAAATGAAGCTTCATTTCTTTGGTGGAAATAGGCTATTAGTTTGCTTGCTGAGAAAATATAAAATATACATCTTTCTTTTAAATTTATTTACGATTTCTTGCCCATCAATCAAGAATTTTGTTTATGGCCCGTGATAGAGGAGAGATCAACCTATTTATCTAAATTTTCACAAGCATTATTTCGTTGAAGATGTCTTTTAAATATATTTTTGAAAGTTGCATTTTTGGGCATTTTTTCCAACTTTGACCATTTATATCTTAAAAACTTGACGTGCTAGAAGAATTTTGACTCAGCTTAAAAGCCTCCGTCGAACGGTATCAACCTCATTTCCCGGCCCGAGATGGCCCAATATTTGTTGAACTGTGTAATCAGCGAGTTTAGGGACGCTAACATTGAAAACAAAATAGGTTTTTGTCACGAAGACCTTACTTTTCGACCGATCGGTCTTATGGCAGCTATTAGGTAGTCATCCGATTTCGTCAAAATTTTGCTAAATCTGTTTGAGTGCATTTCTTTTAAAATGGTGGACGAGCTTAAGGACGCAAACATTGAAGACCTATTTTCTGAACGATGGATCCTAATGCAGCTATACGATATAGTCATTCGATCCGGTTGGTTCCGACATGTTGGCAAAATTTAAGCTCGATTGCTTAAAAACTGAGTGACTAGTTCGCGTAGAAAGTGACTGTCTATCCCAGACGGACGGACAAAGCTCAATCGACACAGCTCGTCGCCCTGATCAAGAATATATACTGTTTATGGGGTCGGAAATGGATATTTCAATGCGTTGCTAATTTTTGGGGAAAATTATAATATACTTTGCAAGGGTCAAAACATAAATTTTTCGTTACTTTAAGCTTAAATTAAGAATTTTTTTTGATATATTCATTGGCGAAATTGAAGGTTCCCTGAGGAAATCAAGCCAAAAGCTAAGTGTCTTGTTTTTGTTGCGATAAGTTTTTTATGCTGCGTAAGACAATTGATCACAGACAAAGCTTAACAGAGCAATTGGGACAAAATGGCACAAATGCACTCATAGACACTTGCAGTTTACTGAACACACGCGAAACACACACGCACACTTGCGCAAAAGACACTTTTAAAACAAATGCTCAAAGAAACCAAAACATGGTTCGTTGATTAAGAATACAGCTCGTAGAGAAAAGACAAAGTGAAATGTTTTTTCTTCCCCTGTTTCATCGTGTCGGAGGGTGACTGTTTTTTTCTGACATCCTGAATCTAGATAATCTAAATTATAATTTCTACAAATTTTAACAAAGTTTTGCCTTCTTAAATTTTTGTTTTTACTTTCACTACAAGCTCGCCCAGTCTCCTATTAGGTTTAATCCTCCATCCATTGGTAGGTTTCCTACAAATGACATGCAAGTTTAACACGACAGCTTTGTCAAGGGGTCGCCAATTCACCGCTTAGATGTGCCTTTGATATATAGCGTTGACATACCACCGGTCCCCCCCTCTCTGCCATGCTCAAACTCAATCGCGGTGACTGCTGCAGAATGATGCGCCTGAATGACACGCTGGACGCCAATAAATGTCAGGCTGGCAATTAAGTCAAGGTACACGAAGCAAAAACTACCCTTAGCAGTGAGTTAAGGGGTAGGAAATTAAATGTACCATATGACGTCACAAGTGGAGGGGTGTTTGTGTCATTTCCAGTACTTCCATTTTCCACTGTTTGCAGGGAAATTTTCTCTCAGGGATTTTCATTTGTTTTGGGTTATTTTTGGCGGCAAATCTTGAGTGTTTATTTTTTTTTTTTTTTTTATACCATCCATGTTCTTTTGTTAGCAAGTTGAAGACTCAGGTGCCATGTGTGCGGTTGAGGCTAAGGGTGGGTTTGGTTGGTCCTGACTTAATGGAAACTGAAACACCAGTTGATTGCCCCGATGGCGTTGCATTTCAGGGAGTGCATGTACGTATATTGCATGTGGTTGTTGTGGTCTAGCCCGACCAGCAAACGGTTTCTAATTTCTTCTTGGCAAACCAGTTTTGACAAGCCAATATACTATTAATGGGGAATTCTATATAGTTTGCTTTAGTGCAGAATTCCTGTGCATATATCCTGGGGCTCGTTGCGCTTTTGTTTGTTGCATGTCTTCCTTTTTTGGGGGCAAAATGTAATTAACATGCGATTTAACGATTGCATTGCAAGGTGTCATAAATCAGCGCATTGTTTTGGGTTGGTTTGTGTTTGGTCTTCTATATGCCTTCAAGGGTTGCGTTGACCCCCTTTGAAATGGCTGACACGATGGGCGTGTGCCTTCATTAAAAAGCTCACATTACTGTTGATTCCTAGAGGCATTAATTTCGTAAGCATTGGCATATGAATTCACGTAATGATAAAAGGTGACCAGTGACAGTGAACAAATGTTTGTGAACGGGGGTTTTTAGAGACAAGATGACTTTAATAATACCAATATTAATCTCAAACAATGCAGATAAAATTTTATTTCAAATTAATTCTTAAGAACAGTATTGTATGCAATTTTTTAAATCAGCACAGCACAATTGTTTTTGTAATCAACCGAAACATAGCTACTTCTGCATTTATATGATCATTATAGGCGCCCACGTATATCACAAGGCGAAGGAATGGCAACAACAACAATGTCTATTGCAAAATCGAACGCAACAACAAATATCTTTGCTAGTCTTCAGTGTTGATTTTGTTGTTGGCGACGAATGAATTCGTCGGCATCCGACAGCCACGAGCACATACGTTTGGATAAACTCAATATTGAAAAAGAAAAAAAATAGAACTTATATTTAACAAACTTTGAACTATGAATTCTGAAATATATGAAATATATTTTTGACTGTATAAATAAATCTGTTGTGAAAACTGGCATTAGTTGTTAGACCACCTTTTGTTGTACCTCAGTGCAGTAAGTATATATGCAAATATGTTTTCGTTTCTCTCTTCCTCAATAGTAACGGAACATATGTTCTAGGTATGCAAAAGTCTGTTGTTGTTATCTATTTTTAGAATGCTTTTGCATAATTCTTCTTTGGTCATCATTCTTAGTACCGTTATCACACATTTGAGTGGCGAGATTTGATTTTCTTAGGAAATAAGTTTATGTGCAAAAACCAATTAGTGTGCATTTATTGGTCGGCGTGAAACAAATTGGATGTGTTTTGATAAAAAATAAAAAGTTGAGAGTAAATTAAGTAGTTGTTGCAGAAGCACATAAAAAAATTTAAAATTTTCCTAAGAATGCCGCGTGGAACACATTTATCAGCTGAGGAACGCGGACGAATCCAAGGATTGAACGAAGGTGGGGCTACCATCACAGAAATAGCTTCCAGAGTGTCTCGACACAGAAATACGATAGCTAATTTCTTAAAAAATCCAAGCTCCTATGGTCAGATTAAACGCAGTGGCAGACCGAGCAACATCGACGATAGGTGCAAGCGTGAGATTAAGCGCCTCGCTGTAAACAATCAAATGTCTTGTACCAGCATTAAACGTCATTTAGAGCTCAATGTCGGTAGAAGACGGATCCATCAAATTTTAACTGAAAATTGTAACCTTAAACATAGTTCCCGGGTGGCTGTACCGATGCTACTGCCACGCCACCTTAAGGCTCGTTTGGCGTTTGCTGACAGGTACAAATTTTGGACCGAAGAATTCCGAAACGTTATTTTTTCGGATGAAAAAAAGTTTAATCTTGATGGTCCTGATGGCTGTCATAAGTATTGGCGTGACTTAAGACAACCAAGAGAAACTCGCCATAAGAGGAATCACGGCGGTGGATCACTGATGATTTGGGCGTGTTTCGGATATGCAGGAAAGTCTCGGCTATGTTTTATTCCAACAAGAACAAACTCAGAAATCTATATTCAATTGCTGGACAGTGAATTAATAGATTTTGCAGACGATCTTTACGAAGATAGATGGATTTTTCAACAGGACAACGCTCCAATCCACACATCAAAAGCCACAAAGGCTTATTTTTCTTCAAGAAAAATACCTGTACTGGAGTGGCCGGCGATCAGTCCTGACTTGAACCCAATTGAGGACCTCTGGGGTATCCTCTCAGCCAGGATTTATAAAGGTGGAAGGCAGTTCGACTCAATTAAGCATTTAAAGTACGCTTTGCTTGCAGAATGGGAGTTAATAAGCAATGAAACTCTCCAAAATCTGGCAGATTCCATGCCAAATCGCCTTGCAAAAGTCTTAGAGGCAAAAGGAAAGCACATTAATTATTAAAATTGATCAAAAGTTTGAACTTAATACAAAATTTTAAGAACTATATAAAATGCACATATACTTATTTCCTAAGAATGAAATACATTTGTTAAATAATAATTTTTTGTTAATAAATATTGAAGTACTGTAAGGCAGTTCTTAGTTACTGGCTCTAGAGCTATAAGTAAAAAATATACTTGGCTTGAATCGTTTGGTTTAAAACAAGTTTTTACCAAAAATGTGAATGCACATATATTTATTGCACTGAGGTAGACTGGTAAGGACTGTGGTTCATTGTCTTTTTGTTTTGGCTCCTCACTTCTCCACCTCTCCACACTCAACCAACCTGCTGCTATAAAATTTTAAAAGCGGAAAATTTTTAAAAAAATCTTTTTTAAAAATAGCCAAAGAAATCAATGGCAAGGACAAAATCGTTCTAGTTGAAGTCTAATAATGGCATCTTTTGACTGCCTATGTAGGTCTGAATGTGATAAAGCATCCCATACCACTAGCACCCAGCTTCTAAAGGAGTGACTGGTTCTTCTACAGATAGAGTGGCTAGCATGACCGCCATCCGCCCCACGAAGTTGTGCTGCGGTTCCCCTAGAACGAATTCTTGTTTTCCTTATCCTTTCTTTGTCTATACATAAGATAGCTTTCCTTTTCAAATTTTTAATTGTTAATTCTGCACAGGAAAAAAAAGAGATAAAATATCGACAGGGCTGATAATAATAATATCGAAATATTGGGCGTATTCAGCAGATAATTCCGATTTCGATTTGTGATTTGGTGATTGCCGATTTTTACCTGCTGAATACAGGATTGACGATTGGGATTGATAATTTGACAATCATGTTTGTTGAATAGAAATCGAACAAAACGTATGATTGGTTAAAGATGGTCAGCCTACCTTGTACAGACATTCTTATGAAATTATCTATTTAACCAATCCATCAATATTGTGATTTTGTGTGAAGTGTTTTGGCATTGATGAAAAGTACTAATGCCACAGAATATCTTAAAGTAGAATCAATTCTATTCAGCAGAGACTCATCAGCAATTGCAAACATCAAATCGGCGGCGTAATCGGAATTATCTGCTGAATACGCCCAATATTATTTTTATACACTTGAAAAGTGTATTATAATTTTGCCCAGAAGTTTGCAACGCATAGAAGGAATCATCTCCGACCACATAAAGTATATATATTCTTGATCAGCGTGACGAGCTGAGTCGATTAAGCTTTGTCCGTCCGTCTGTCCGTCCGTCCGTCTGTTCGTCTGTCTGTTTCTACGCGAACTAGTCACTCAGTTTTGGAGCTATCGAGCTGAAACTTTGCACAGAGTCTTCTTTTTACTGCACGCTGCTAATATGTCAAAACCGACCGGATCGGATGACTACTTCTTGTAGCTGCCATACAAATGTTCGTTCGAAAAATGGATTTTAGTAAGAAAAACTGTTTTGTTCTCAATATTACTGCTCTCAAACACGGTCATGGGTAATATGTAATGTTTTTAAGCTGATCTGCGAAGTTTGGTCGAAGTCGCTAACCGTTGTGACAAGCTATTTAAGATAGCTTTGCCTTTTTTTTTTCAGATGAAGGCTGATTTGGTACTCAAATTACACGTATGATACCAAATATAGTGATCTTATTTTGTCAGTGTGTTCTTTATCCTCTTAAATTAAAATAATTCAATAATCGCTTTTATTTATCATCTTTTTTTTGGTTGTAGTTGTCTCAGAATTATTCTCTTCATTAGTGTTGGTGTCTAAGCCGCAGTAAGTTGGCTCTGGGAACCTCTGATTTAAGTAAACTTACCAGATTAATGGCGGTGGGCAGCAAAATCGACGGAATGAACTATGTTGCTGCAACAACGTGTTTTTTTTTTTTTGCCATTTGCTTCCGATCAGCGCGTGGTTGTTACAAAACCGTTTGCGTTGTGGGCTTAGGTAAATAACGGGCCATGTTGCTAGTGTAAGATGGGCAAAGAGGCTGCCCACCGCTGTTTTACGCATTTACGCAATGTTTAGTTTAGTATTTCAAACAGTTCACTACACTAACTAGTTATTATTTAACAAAAAGGCAGTTGTTTATCGTTGAATTTGAGTTCCAATTTAAATTTAATTTTATAATATTTCAACTTTATTTTAATTACATTTTAATAACATGTCAACTTTGCTATTCCACAATATTTCTGTAAAAGTCTCCAATTAAATTAATCCGACGTTTTAATCATGGTATAATTAACAAGGTAGAGTCATTAGAAATTCACTAGTTGATTTGACACGACACAACACCTGCTGTGGTGTATCAAAAAAATTAAAGAATTTAAGAGATATACAATTTTATACCTTGTTCTCATTAAAAATGGGAAAAAGGGGATCATGAAGTTGTGCAAATGTATGTAACAGCCAAAAGGAAGCACCTCCGGCCCCATAAAGTATATATATTCTTGATCAGCATCAAAAGCCGAGTCGATTTAGCCATGTCCGTCTGTCCGCCTGTCTGTCTGTATGAACGCGTGGATCTCAGAGACTGCAACAGATAGAGCCACAATATTTGGCACGTATTTAGGTGTATACTGTACCCACATCGATTTGGTTTCAGATTTGGAAAATTCCACCTCCTCCATCTTTTTGTAGCGAAAAAATGTCAGAGCTACGATTTTTAAGCTTAAACCTAGTGACTTAATATATATTCAGTAAGGCCCCATATCTGTGTATTCTGTATACCACTATAAGATCTGAGTAAAAAAACCAAAGATATGCAAGTGCGTCTTCCCCATTTATTCAAATAAATTTTAAAATAAAAGGAGTTCAAAGCTATAGAAACCACATTACTTGGAACAGGGTATTTTGCTGTCGGGGCACTCGACCGCAACACTCTTACTTTTTGATTTATAATTATGTAGTTTCTTATACCCCTTACACATTTGGCAGAGTTCCCTAGCCATAGCCCCTGGGGCCCGAACACATTTGCCAATTTACACCGAATGCTTGCCGAAGTCATACTTAACTGTGTGTTAGTGAGAGACACATTCACGTTTTAGCGCTCTCTTCTTGTACTAAAGTCGTGTAAATATAAATAACACTCAATGGAATCATCTCAGATATCATATCAGCAGCAACAGCCGAGACAATGTAGCCATGCCCGTTTGTTCGTATGAACACCTAGATCTCAGGAACTAGACCAGAGCCAGTTTACGACCGCGCAAAATAATACAAATCAAGAAAATATTTCTGAAGCCACAACAACCACATGAAAGAGAAAGCAACTGGCATATTATACAGTCATCCCCAGCGCAAGTAATGTTTACCGCTGACTTCTCCAGCCATAGCCCACATTAAAGCCGATTGCTTGATGAAGACATTGCTAACTGTGTGTCTGAAAGTCAAGGCAGCATTACAAGACAATCCCTTCTGCGGCAGTTTATTGCCGAGAAACACTTTCTCTTTTGGGAATCCTGGCTTACCGCATGTTCCTAAAGTCGTCCTCTTTCTGTGTCTGATGGAACCGGAATTGATTTATTTGTTTCGACAAACAGCACACGATTTCAGCACATCACAGCTTCCCAAAAATCAAAAATTCACATTTGGAAGGTCTCTCTTTTTTGAGTGAAGGAGTTACATTGTGACAAAGAGATACTTCATTGTGCCAAGATGATATTAGTGGTTAGAAGGAGACGGACATATTCAAAAAATTACTCAGAGAGCCAAAATAACAGCGAACAGCTGACTTTGCCTTTTCTACTGAATTTTTCACCATTCAACTGGTACCCCAAAAGGAGACAGCCTACTTCAATGACTTCACCTTGTATTATTACACCATAATTTTAATTAACAGAATTATAACAACTCACAAGCTATTCCACTCATTTAAGGTTTTGCGATTAATTGTTCAAATTTAACCCCCTCTGAAGTAAGCCCCTGCAAAAAGGGTGGAACGTTAATTTAGCCGTCCGTCTGTCTTACCCATTTGTTAGTACCAGTTTCCCCGTGATGAGTGTCGTAAATTTTGCAAATATCTCTGATGTAGATTTTGGCAAACTTGATAAGCTTGTCGTTGTCCCTTCACACTTGGCTCACTAATTAGGTGTGAGAGAATTTCTGGGCATTGCCTGACAAAACGGGGCGGAACGAGAGGCGGGCGTGTGAGTGTGTTATAATTAACCAAACTGATGCAATTGTCCCAAATCCAGTTAGCACTTCACTTTAAACTTGTGAGCTTAAATTGAATTGCCAGCATAAACAAACACCGCCTGCTGCTTGCCATTTCCGTTTCCGGTAGGACGCGTGCGCGCTTTGATTTTCGGAAGCTTTGAAAATGTAGATAACGAAAAAAACGTAAAAAATCAACAACATGCCATCAGAGCACAGAGGCGGTCTAGCTGGTGGAATCCCCTCAACAACCAGGCCTAATCCAGCTTCATTTGGTCTTAGTGTAGATCAAAGAGCAGCCAAGCATTAGGGCAATGACATTTTGCATAAATTACTGCTTGTATAAATGTGTCTAGCCCACTTTGAGTCAACTTAAAGTTGCCTTGATTGAAATGAAAGTTGGGTTTTTGTGGTCACACATCAGCAGCTTCAAGCCTTGACTTGTGTGTTGTGGTTTGACTTATGGTTTTGACTTTGCCTTGACATCTCTTCACGAGATTTCCTTCCTTCCTATTTTGCACCTGTTCTGTGTACAACAAATGTTTATGACACATTTTACACATGCGGTTTTAGGCACGCACAGTTAAAAAGGGAAACTGTTGGAGAGAGCAGGGTAGGATGTGTCTTCTAAGCAGCTGGAAATGAAAGTAGGCTACCACAAATTTGCAGCTTTATACAAGTATTTCTGGAATCAAAATCACTTTTATCTTAAATTGGTATTAAAAAAAGCGAAATTCAAGTGAAATTGGTTTCTGCTCTGCAGAATGACATCTTTTTTTCGTAAGCGTTCAACTGGAAAATTGCCAAAAATAAAAAAAAGGGAGCTCCGAAACTCTCTGGCAAATAATTCAAAATGATGTAGCCATATGCAAAGTTTTGATAAATTCACATTAGGCCATTTAAGTTGGCTTAGTTGGTCGAGGCATGAAATTTATGTGAGATTAATAGCTCAACTTTGGTCATAAAAAAGAAGCATTTGCTTACCTGTGTGTGTAAAAAATGATAGCTGGGTAGCTCACTTAAACCATCAACCGGAACTTAAGCTCATTTAATTTGTAGAACATTTTCACACAAAAGCCGAAAAACCGACAAAAGTTTCAATAAAATTAACACCCAACTTGTTACACACAGACAAAAGACTTTCTCAAAACCCCTTTCAGTTTGCAGTAAGCTAACACAACTAATTAAAACCACTTTGTAGACTTCAAGGCAGACACATTTATTAGTAGTAGGAAACGCAGCTGGAAAAGACCTCTTTTCCTTTCTTCTTCTTTGCATAAACTTGAGCCTTTAGGCAAAATGTTAACCGCTAAAGATGTGGGCGTGGTGTGAACTTTATTAAAAATGCACACGACGACTTCCTTGGAGAATGAGAAGCTTGCCTTAATTTATTAACTCATTAGATGCAATTTTCGTGCACCTGAGATACCATAGTATTCGTTTTTTTTTTTTTTTTGTTGGCAGGCATTCCTACAATTGTCTAGGAATTGGGGCCAGTCGAGTCAACATTTGCCAGACGCTGCCAGGCCAAGGAGCAAACGTTTTCTAATTTTCCACGCCATTAAATCACAGATTTCAAGCCAGACGCATGCGACTGGCAATGTGACATGAAACCATCGCCGTCTGGCCAAGTTTCTGCACTGCAGTTGCACAAAAAGTTCACCAACAGCAGCAAGCAAAAAGAAGCTAAACAAATGTCCACCCACAATTGAGATGAACAACTAACTGAATGATAAGTTGCCACTTCTCTGATGAATGGACAATAGCTGAAGATCCAAGTTTGTTTTGGGATCTTTTTGTTTGTTTTTGACATAGCTAAACAAAACAGGGCAGTTGTTTTGTTAAGTGGAAATCAAGATTTTTGAATGCACAAACATTTTCATGAAAGTTAAGCTAAAGTCTGACTTGGATGTTTAAAACACATGGTGCAAATAAAGTTAGTCTTGAACTGCAAAGCAAATATTTGCTCTTACAAAATTTGCGCAAATATTTCCCCTCCGCAAATAATTTGCGTTAGTTTAAAGTTTCTTGGCCCAATCTGCAAATGAAGAAGGCTGATTTGTTTAAGCAAACAAAAAAATTGGTTTTGAAAATGCATAGGCATGGATAGCCACAAGAATTATTGTATAATGATTTTTATGGTGCATATTTATGGGCACTCGAGCAAGAAGAACCGATGGAGAATAAAGCTTGCCGCAGTGAGTGGGTGAGGCCTGGGCTTTCACGAAAGCGAAGGTTGCTGCATGAGTTGCGATTGGAGGCACTAGAACTTTACAAAAAATGTCTACAAATGTCAAGTTGCAGACTTTGAGCAATTGGTAATATGAAGCAATCATTCTATTATATACAATTTAAACAATGCATTTTTCAGTTGGGTATTTGTTGGTCCAATTCCAATGATTCAGCCATCTTGGTATCATGTCGATTGGTCGATTTGCGCTTTTTGTCAAGTGGAGATAACTCTCGGGCGTTGTAGCATATTTTAAGGCAACGAAAATAAATAATTTTTAATTTTTGTATCTACCAAAGGGTACACAGACGATATTAAGATTGTCCAAAGCTAAGTAACAAGGAGAAGGTATCATTTCGGACCCGAAAAATTTTAATAAATGAAAAAAGGCCTTAACTCTGGAACCATTGGATTTTTGGATTTCCCATTTACAGCTTAATTCAATAAATTCCCGATCACAAGACCAAATTTTGAGAAAAAATAAAGAAAAAAAACGTCCCTTTCGCGGCAGTAACTTTTTGTTTACTTATTTTCGCGATTTGGGAAAAAAAAAAATTGTTAATTTTTATTTGTAATTAATTTAAATGTTTGGGTTCTGAATTTACAGATTTTTTAAATATTTTTATTACAAATGGCTTTGGATAGCAAGCAATTGAAAATAATTCAATTTTTAAAAGTATGTAAATTTTCAAATCGTTTTTTTCGCGAATTAGGCATATTTCGGCAAAATGCAGAAAATACGTTTATACTATTATAAGCAGATCAAATATCAAATAGCCTAAAAAATCCGATGGCGATTTTCCATGTTCAACCGATCTGCTAACCAAGTCCGTATGAACAAACAGATCTCAGAGATGGTAGATTTGACAGAGATAGAGGTTTGACATGTATGGGACATAAACTTCTTATACTTGCAGGCAGATCAAGTCTATTTTTAATTTTTGCCACTCCCCGACCGCTTTCACAGTTTGAAAAAAACACTTGATAAATCTGACCGTGTAGGCAAATATCTGTTTCAATTAATTGGTGCACAAATATAGGCAAAGGATATTTTTGCGCGCAAACTATCTGGTGTTTCCACTTAAGGCAAACCATTTGAGCAAATATTTTGAAATATTTGTGCATTTTAAAGGTGATATGCTTCCCAACGCTAACAACGAAGAACATTTTTTTTCTAACTTTGCGCAGAAGTTTGAGCGTAAAAAATATTCATTCCGACCCCTCTAAGCTATATATATTCTTGATCAGGGTGACGAGCTGAGTCGATTGAGCTTTGTCCGTCCGTCTGTCCGTCTGTCTGTACGTCTGTCTGTCTGTTTTTACGCAAGCTAGTCTCTCAGTTTTACAGTGCTAATATGTCTGAACCGATCGGATCGGATGACTATATCTTATAGCTGCCATAGGAGCTATCGGTCGAAAAGTGGTTCTTTGTGCGCAAAACTTTTTTGTTTTAATGTTTGCGTGTCTCACTTCAGCGATTATTAATATTATATGCTTTCTACGTGGAAGTTTATCCCAAAATCGGAGCTAAATTTATATCTTATTCTAGTCGCAAATATAGTGGGCTTTATTTGAAAAATTGTTTGTTTTTTAATGCTGGCGTTCTTAAACTCCCTGATGTATTAAAACATTTGCAAAAGATATAAAAAACTTCACGGCACCAAGACGAAGTTTGCTTAGCCTTCTCGTTTATTTCTAATTTTTTTATATTTACGGCGAGATTTCAAAAATAATTAGTCAATTTGTTATTAACCGAGAAGGCCAAGCTAACTTCGTCTTTGCCGAAGTTTTTATACATCAAGAGTTTAAGAACTTTTAGAACCCACATTTCGAATAGTCATCCGATTTGACATAAACTGTCCAAATCTGTGTAAGCGTATAATATTAATAATCGCTAAAGTTTTATAACGTAAAAAAAAAAAATTGTGCTCACAAAATTAATGAAAAATAGTTATGTAAAGTTAAGAAATTTTTATAATTTTTTAAGAGAAAAAAAAAATAAAGTAAGTTTTATTTGTTCGCCCAATATATATGTTTTTATTTGATATGCTGATAAGAGAAGGGTGAGCTATTTCCTGCACTTAATCAATGCTATTTTATTTGACTACTAATTAAATTTTTGGTTTCACTGATATATCTAAACCCAAAATTTGTATCAATATCACTCTGATACACGTTGTCTCAAATCAAAACTGAAACTAGTATCATTTTTTTTGTATCAATGCAAACCTAGAAAAGTGTTAGATTGAAACTTCGAATATTTATTTGATGCGCAAGTATTATTTAAACTAAACAATTTTTTTTATTTCGAAAATTCGAAGAATGTACGAATTGTAAAACGAGAAGCATGCTGAACGTCGCAGCGGGCGATGCTTGACATGTCACATTTAGTGATTTTACTTTTGTGTAAACAAATGTGTACTTAGTTAAAAAGTAAAGGCTATGGAGGACCCTTTCCCAGACGACGTGATGAAGATAAATAAATGGATTTCAAATGGCGCATATTTGCAAGGTAATTATAGCAGCTGAGTATTCATGTCGTTTTTGAAAATATAATATATGTAAATAACAAATGTAACTCTTTAGACAGGACACACAACAAGCCAGAATGTGCTGTGACCTTTTTACCGCTTTGCAAGACAACGTACAATGAGGGAGGTGCAGAAACCAAGAAAGCTGCAGAAGAGGCGTTTTCGCGTGTTTACTCAAGTTCTCTGAAGGCGTAAACTGCTACAAGTACGAGCGGGGTTCCCCCAGAAGAGCGCGAAAATGTGACTATGTCTCCCTCTAACACACAGGGGAGTATGTTCGTGCCCCAGGGGTTTATGGCTGGGGAACTCTAATGTACGGGTTCGAGCAAGAGGCATACCAATATGGTGACTTCTGGTTAAGCAACATTCACATGGACACGAGGAGAGACAAATGTTTCCATAGAGGGTGTCCACATTGACATAAATAAATAAATTACATTATGTTAGAGTTTGAAATAAAAAAATTTTTATAAAATGTTTTTGTTTTTATTTTAATGGCAGATTATAATGAACTGAATTTATAGTACAAAGATAAGAAAAATATTAAATTAATAAAAAGCTAGTATCAAAATGAAACAAAAGTTGGATAGTTGAATTATTAAATTAATAAGACCTAGTGTCAAATTGATACTTAAAACTTAATACAATAAAGTGTCAACCTGATACGTTAGTATCAATTTGAAATCCTCGAAATATCATGATAATACTTTCGAAGATGTCAATTTGATACTCGGAGTATTAGAGAGAATTCGATACTTAATAGTTTCAAATTGATGTCTAAATTGTGTCGATGTGATGACAACTTTTTTTTGAGTATACTTATTGAATAGCAATCTCCAATCTCTCTTGCTCTTGACCTTAATCTCACGATAAATATATAAAAGAGCAAGTTCATTGAGCTCTTTCGGCAGCGGATGTTGTAATTGGCAATGACATGAATATTTGCCGCAGAATATTAACATTTTGGAACACTACCGCGTCAGTTTTCTGCATTGCTTTTTTCAGGGTTTTTGGATGCAAAGCGTTGATCGGGGTTTCCCTCAGCAGGTAACAAATGTAGCATATTGTTCCAAAATTGTTGTACCCGTTACTCGTATAGTAAAAAGGGTATACTAAAGTCGTGCAAAAGTATGTAACAGGCAGAAGGAATCATTTCCGACCATATAAAGTATATATATTCTTGATCAGCATGAACAGCCGAGACGTCTGTCCGTCTGTCTGAATGAACACCTAGATCTCAGAGACTAAAGAGCTAGAGCCACCTTGCCATGTAGACTCCTTTTTTAGATCAAGTTTGCTTCAAATTTTTGCCACGCCCACCCCCGCCCTCACAATAAAAAATGTTGAATAACTCCCACATTTTCAAGGTATCGAGTTTAAATTTAAAATCTTAAATTCATATTAGCAATAACTATAATCCCTGAAATTTTCACCCCAAGATCGGATAGTAAATAGCGGGTTAAAAAATGTTGCATACTTTTCGGATGTGTCATTCATGGGTGCCATTTAACGCAAAATCCAAAAGGAGAAATAAGCATTTCAATCTTTTACTGGTTGGAGCTACCTTTTAGCAGTCCTGATAAGCGTCTAGGAATCATAACAGAAATCCAATTTTCTGTGCAAAGCGCTGAAACCTGAGAAAATACGGTTTCGAACACAGTTTTAGAATTTGCTTCCACTTCGGCTGTAACGGTCTCCGATTACTTTATTGCATTTGGTAAATCCCAGCAGTGGCGTAACCAGGGGGAGGGGTTTAACGCCAAAATGCCCCCCTCCCCTGACTACGCCACTGATTAAAATTAAATTGTTATTAAAGAATATTCATATTTATATTCAAATCGAAAGATCCTATTTGATCGTAAGGCAAAATATTAGTAAGTATCTAAGCAATTGTAAATTTTTAAATACAAGCTATGTACCAGGCGCACAGTAGTTCGTTTTCCAAAAACTCGTTGCAAAAATCAAATTTTGAGTGGTAGAATTTGGCAAAACTAATGGTACACTAAAGAGAATTAGTTTAATTAAAAAAAGATCAAACTATAAAAAAGTCGACGAAATAATTTTGGAATTTTTTTTTTAGATTTAATAGCTTTAATGAATAACAAAGCGTTTTTTGTTAATGCAGAAAACTTCAGGTCTGGGCGGTGTCTAAATTACACTAGTTTACAGCCAAAAAGACGCATTTCTTCTGAAATTTTTTTTAGTGTAGTTTGGTATTGTGATACACAAATCGATTTCAAAAATTTTTTTATGGCTCTGTTTTTGAAATATAAATTTTTCATTTTTCCGCTAGTTGCTCCTACATTTTCAGCCATATCTGACTTCATAATTGTCAGATAGAGTCAAGCAAGATATGAATTGAAAGATCATTAAACAGTCAGTATAGTTCGAATACAATAACCAATAATATTTTTAAAAAAATCAATTTTTTTGTTCGAAAATGTGAGAAATTTCTTTTTTGGAACGCCTGGGAAAAATAAATATATGTGGTTTCGAAGAAAACCAGATAACGATTATCAAAATCTATAAACAAACACACTAATTTTTTTTTTTTTCTTGATTATTATTAGTACAAATAAAGTATATATATTCTTGATCAGCATCAACAGCCGAGTCGATATAGCCATGTCCGTCTGTCCGTCTGTCCGTCTGTCTGTCCGTCTGTCTGTCCGTCTGTCCGTCAGTATGAACAAACAGATCTCGAAGTAAAGAGATGAGGTTTGACATGTATGGGACAAATGCTTCTTATACTTCAGGCAGATCAAGTTTATTTTCAAACTTGCCCCCCACCACTTTTGAAAAAACGCTTCCTCTCATATCTCCCCCGTTTTGTAGATAGATGATTTGTACGTTCTAGAGATAGTTAGTCATTAGGAATATGTATCGATTTGCCAAAGAAATGATAAAAATCGGACGAGCAGTTCTCAAGTTATGAGCAAATAAGTGAATCTGAATCCTCCCGCCACCCCGCCACCCACCCACCCTTTCACAACCAACGCCGCACATCCTTCCGACTTTCTCCCTTTTCACGGAGTGACCAACGACCAAGTTTTTGTTTTAGTTTAATGACCAACACACCCTTGATTACTCCGCTGACTTGTAAAAATTGAATATGGATATAAATGCATTTTATAAAATATTGCAGTTTTGATCGAAGCAAATTTCAATAATCTCAAATATGTCAACCATTTCAAGCAAATTCATTGAAGCAAATTAAAATGCACTTAAAAATGTGAAGAAAATTGAGGTATAGGTTTAACTCTAATTGATGATATATGTTTTCCAACATGTGTTTCCGATAGCTTAATAAATAAGTTTGCGATCAAGTTTGAACCGGCGTCAAATCAACAGTGGTCTGATTTCAATAATAATTTGAAAAAAATTTGAAACGGATCAATCTGGTTAGAAAACTCTTTGATAAAACCCATAATGCCAAATATAAAGTTCATAGCTTAATTTATTACTGAGTAAAGTCTCTAAACCACTATTGAGCCGTTCTGGTTCGGATCCAAAATATTATGTTCATAAAGATAATTTAAATGTAATCTATCTCGACAAAACTTATCAAATTTATTTATTGTCAAACCAAATCCGTCCTCTATATTACACTGTAGAACAAAATCAAATTTTTTTTTTATAGCCTGGGATTGGGACCAATAAATTGTGAA